>JARQZK010000724.1:800000-912500 GCA_030704885.1 Cynegetis impunctata
GGGTCACCTATATAATTTAATAATTTAAAGTTTTTATCATTATCTATTACGTTCGGATATAGTGAAAATCAAAGTGAAGTTTTATTTACAATATTATAATGGATTTTCATCAAGTATCGGCCCAATCAATTAGTTAAGAATGGGTAAGTTCTCATTCCTGGTACAAAATGAATTTTAGCACATTTCTGAATCGATATGAGTCGATATGCTAGATTTTTTGTGTGTATTTTTGTGTTACTTTTCTGAGCTTCAATATCGAAATACACGTACCTCTTGGACTCGTCGACGTGTTATACTCCCTCTCCCTGATTCCAGGATGATGCTGCAACACTGACGACGGCCTCTCCACGATAGTGTAAGAAGTGCCGGGAGGCGAGTAGTACAACCCGCTCCTACTTCTAGCCGGTCCTCTGGGGGTACCGTTGGGTCCCAGCACATCCTCCGCTTCTGCGGCCAGCGCGCTGCCGCTTCGTCCACCCCTGCTTCTGGTCCAGCTGCCGCCGCCGTATCTACCTCCGACGTAGGAGCTGCCCAAATCAGCCAGCTCCGAATATTCTTCCCCCGTACGCATCTCTCTTCTGCGGCTAATGGCCAGCCGCTCGTCACGAGTAGGTCAGCTGAAAAAATCAGATATGTAATGTAAAATATAATAACGTTATACAATGTAGACCAGCGACTCTCAACCTGTGAGGCGTGCCCTCCTAGGGGGCGCTATCACACTAAAGAGGGGGCACGAGCATATTCAAGAGATTCTTTAATTTGATAAGAACTCTATCGCATCAAGCTGCATTATAAAAGCAGGTTTTCATAGCGTATCAGATGAAACAATCTATTTATTCAATTAAGAATTTTTTCCAAATTCAAACCAGCTTTCCATCTATTTAGATTACCAACTTTCAACCCTATTGCTCTAAAATTGCACACTTTATCGTAAAAACAAAATTTATTTCTTCCCCAGAGGGTCAACCCCTCAACCAATTCGTACCAAAAGCAATCCCATCCAAGATATTATATGAAACTATCTACTAACAAACTTGCAACTCCATTGCTCCAAAATTGCGTCCTTCCTCGTGTAAACAAGATTTATTTCGTCCCCCAGGGGGTCAACCCCCCAACCAATTCGTAACAAAAGCAATCCCAACCAAGATATCATACGAAATATATATATATATATATATATATATATATATATATATATATATATATATATATATATATATATAAATTGAGTTTTTGGTGCCAGGCATAATAAAAAGTCATGAAACGAAAAACTATCTTGGTCCCAGGTCCAACTTAGCTAATCGCACCCATTTTAATAAGCAGTTTTTCAAAGTGAAAACCTGCTAAAAATTGATTAGCTCTGACCGAAAGGAAATCACACACACATACAAAAAATAATATTTTGTTTTTATTTTTTTAGGTCATAGTAGCATATCCAAGTGAAACTATTATTGAGAAAAATTAATAACTTACTGAAAGGAAAGTACATACATACAAAACAAAATACCTTTTGTTTAGGTCGTAATCTAGGTAATTATTATTGTTCGCATTTTATTGTATGCGGGGGGTCGCGATGCGAATTATGATGGAAAATTGGGCCGCTAATCCTGAAATGTTTAGAATCGCTGATGTAGGCAAAAGTATTTGAAATATACTGATCGCCCAAAAATAATTGAACGTGAATTGTGAAATATGAATTATTTAACAATTAAACAGATCGTTTTAGCTCAAGAAAAAAAGAAATGGTGTCATGGGACACCGGGTAGGAACGAAGTTCCTTCGAATGATATAGAAGGACCACAATTTGCGAAAACGAGACATGTGCGTGTCGGGGCGCACGACAGAAGTGATAACTTATACTAATACAAGTTGAAATAATTAATATTGAAATATGGGACTAAGAGCTCTTACGAGATTGTAAATAAAAAAATTAAAAAAGCCAGGAGGCACCTCTGGGATTCGAACCCAGGAATACGGCACGCCAGGGTTCAGTACTTAGACCACTCGGTCGTCAACGCAATGTAAAGAATAGACGCAAGAGTGTATATAACGAGAGGATAACGTGTCGCCACGCTATATAATTGAATATAAACCTACAATACGTAGTCATTATTTTATGGCAATTTGTAAAGCTTTATCTTTTCATTATGCCATATCTGGTTCCTTTCGTAATCTGTTCTTTCATGCATATAATTTATACAAAATTATTTCGATGTTTTACATCTGACGTTTTCGAGTTGCTTGTACATGAATTCATGAGTACATATAATGCATTGGCGATTGACGTGGCGGAGTGGGATCAGAAAGAGAAGGGACGAGAGAACGGAAAGACAGAGGGAGAAAGAGAAAGGTATACAATATTCGCTTGTGTTAACTAAAAGCGTGACTTCCGTCAGTCTGCTTTCGTCAGTCTACTTCCGTCCCACTTTTAGTCTCGCATATTTTTCAGTTTGGTCCCGCAGCGAAATCTCTATCTCCTCCAAGCCTGCCGTTAGGAACTTCGTTCCAATAATTGTTTTGAGCTCCGTAGAAATTATCATTATATAATTGTGGTTTACCGCAGTGTTTTCGTCGTGAATGTCAGTATGCATCGAATGAAATTTTAAGAAAATACATAATCTCGAATGAACAACATCATTCACTGTTTTTCATTCTTTAACAAATCTCGTAATTCTCGTTTCATACTATTTCAGACATGCTCAGGTTTAATATAACCACATTGGAGATGTATGCATCGTTGAATGATGCTTTCGACGTTTTCGATTCAAACATTTTTTATATTGACGCAGCCGGAGATATATGAAGGAATAAATTCAAGAAAATAAATTCAGCATGGTTTCAGAAATAAATAAAAACATACAGTTGTTTTCCTTATTGGATTCAATGACAGTGCATTATTACTTTGCTGGAATTCTCTGAAAAATGACTTGATAAAGAATGATACAAATAAACTAATTTTGTCTCTCGAAAATCATTTAGTTACTCTACAAAGTATGAGAAAATCATAATATAATACCTTTATCAACTACTGTTCAAACCATGAGAACACCTCACTTATAGTCTAATGCGGCCTATACACACGCATGCAAGACTTGCCTTCGCACTTGCTCTAAATATCAGTCGCTGCCTGATTCAAGATGGACCGTGCCTGGAACTGAACGCGCCGCGTCCTCAGTTTTGCCCCATGCACATTCGCACTTGCTCGCGAGTTAAGACCCGCACAGGCAAATCTTAACACTTGCATGCATGTGTATAGGCCGCATAAGAGGCAGCGTCCCGCAGACTTCCGCAGACCGTATAGTAACAAAGTCCTTATTAATGCTAGATATACTATTTCACCTGCCTTAGGTGAAGTGGGGTTTGACTATTCCCATCAAGGGTCCCTTTGGGCGTGTCCAGAAGTCGAAAGTCATCAAAATTGACTCTGAAAACGTGATCGCAGTATGTCTACCGTTTTGATATCTTAAAATATATAATTTTTTTCATGTAAAAACATAATGGCAGACACTTCTTCCGGTTCCTACTAGTAGCACGACTGAAATAGATATTTTCCTAACAAGTGCGGAAAGTGATACTTTCCCGCACGCGACTGCAGTTGACCCGAACGATGCGGAGTGGAGTTCGAGCAAGCAGTCAAGTGCGGGAAAGATACTTTACGCATGAGTTAGGAACATTGTTTTTTCTACGACCGTCTATACAAAAAAGTATACCAACTCATTTTTCAAAAATTATTTTATTCCAACAAACATAATAATATACAAAACTTTAACTAAAAACTACTAATTATTATAAATATTATTATTGGAAACACAATTTGTTGCATTCTGTAGATTAGTAAGAATTGCCGGTCCAGTGGAGTTATTTGGTTTCAACTGGAAGGTAGATGACGTCGATGAGGATGGTATCGGTTGCAGGTCGCATAAAGATATAACGATGACGGTGACGGCAACGGTTTCAAGTCATTTGTAGTACAGAGAATTTTATTTGATATAATATATATAATATAATATATAATATAATTTTATTTGATATATTATTTTTTCTACAAGCGCTTATACGAGATCGATTACATTTCAACACACAGATCAAATTTGATATATTCAAATAATTTGATACTAATGACATATTATGTTAATTCACATGTCGTTTCCATAGTAACGTCGTCGGTGGCGTTCGGTGCATAGAGACATATCATTATTCAGTTTATTCTTTAATAAAAGCTTGCGGGAAAAATCCCCGCTATTCCATTCCCGCACTAGTGCGGGAAAGTGACACTTTGAAAACTAAAATGCGTGCGGGAAAGTGGGTTAAAACGCACGGTCGTAGAAAATAGTTATTTATGTACCAAGTGCGTTGTATATATCCTTATGCCCTGAGGGAAACATTCGGCCCGAGGGCCTCTGGCCCGAGGGATGAATGTTGCCCGATGGGCATAAGGATCTAGTAACGCACGCGGTGCATACAAGATTTTATTTTTCACGAAAAAATTATTATATTATGATGAAAAAGCGATTTTAAAATCGTTTCATTGCTCCTATCTATGTTCCTTCTCATAGTAGGCATGTCATTTGTTGATATTTTGACGTTTGTGAATATTTTTGTCATCATATTCAGTGAATGTCATGCTGCTTTCTCTGTGTAGTCTTATAGAAATAATGGAAATGAAAATGAATTTACCCAAGAATATCATAGAAAATGCAGCCAAAACTGCGAATAATTCATTGCCGGAGAAATCCAGAGTCGTATACGACAAGGATTATGAAGTATTTAATCAATGAAATTTGCTTCATTTCTCCTAGTACAATAAGCGGGCGTTTTGAATCCATTATGCCCTCAAATGCGGGCATAATGGGCTAGGGCATAATGAGTGTGTTTATAGCAACCGTATCCAAGGTGAAATAAACATATTATTAACAAGTGAAAAATAATAGTTATTTATGTACCAAGTGCGTTATATAGATCCTTATGCCCTGAGGGAAACATTCGGCCCGAGGGCCTCTGGCCCGAGGGATGAATGTTGCCCGATGGGCATAAGGATCTAGTAACGCACGCGGTGCATACAAGATTTTATTTTTCACGAAAAAATTATTATATTATGATGAAAAAGCGATTTTAAAATCGTTTCATTGCTCCTATCCATTTTCCTTCTCATAGTAGGCATGTCATTTGTTGATAGTTTGACGTTTGTGAATATTTTTGTCATCAAATTTAGTGAATGTCATTCCTGCTTTCTTTGTGTAGTCTTATAGAAATAATGGAAATGAAAATGAATTTACCCAAGAATATCATAGAAAATGCAGTCAAAGCTGCGAATAATTAATTGCCGGAGAAATCCAGTGTCTTATACGACAGGGATTATCAAGTATTTAATCAACGAAATTTGCTTCATTTCTCCTAGTACAATAAGCGGGCGTTTTTATTCCATTATGCCCGCATTTGCGGGCATAATGGCCTAGGGCATAATGAGTGTGTTTATAGCAACCGTATCCAAGGTGAAATAAACGTATAATATACAAGTGAAAAATAAAAGTATTATGTGTCTGCATAATACTGTCAGAACCGAAATATCTGTCTGGTTTTTTTTGAATATGTGTATGTCATAATAATATAAATGACATACGTCATTTTTAGCTTAGCTGAAATAACGCAAAGATGTCAAAATAATCGCAGCTTTGAAATTCTATAAATTATAGTAGGAACCGTAAGAAGTGTCTGCCATTAAGTTTTATCATGAAAAACATTATATATTTTAAGATATCAAAACGGCAGACATGCTGCGATCACGTTTTCAGAGTCAATTTTGATGTCTTTCGACTTATGGACACGCCCAGAGGAACCCTTGATGAGAATAGTGAATCCCCACTTCCCCAGGTGAAATAGTATACCTAGCATTAATAAGGACTTTGCTACTATACCGTAAGTCTGCGAAATGCTGGCTCTCAGTCTATTACCATTTCTTTTGATATCAGTAAACTGAAATGATAAGGTCATTTTGATAGAAATTTTTTTCAGTTAACTATACTTATTAAACAACGAAATTATGAATTCCTAACTCATTTTTCAGATTGTGTTTAGAAATGCCCAGTACTGGACATCAGCCTATTCCAACTACACCATTAAGTTGATAATTCTTCAAATGGCTTGTATATTCGATAGACTACAGGCCCATATCAAAAAATGGATGGGTCATATGAACCACCAGGTGATGGATATAGGACGATATAAGAGCATAAAATGATAAGATTCAGCACTATGCCGTCACTTGAAAGCTGCCCAACTGAGTGCTGGTGAGAATTCAAAAGTGCAGGTAGAGGGAGTACATTTTGGTCATATATTTTTGTACGGCATTTTTACCATGGATAGATCCATGAAAAATAATGAGAAAGCACGCAGTGCCGTAAAAAAATGGTGCGCCACAACTAAATTTTTTTGATTTTCTGACATTTTCCAGGGTAAATTTGGTCATTTCATTCTGTACGGCATCAGTTTCATACTGTTTCAATACAGATTCTAATCCATTATTCGGCAACGCCGTACAAAAATCATGCGACAAGGGGAAAAATCGAGGGTTGCAACCCCCTCCCTTTCCGTGGTCCGGGGGATGATTTGAAACAACATAAAATTAATTTATTTTCAAAGTATTTTATGCATAGATAATATTTTTTTACATGCCGTACATTTTCGTTGGTCCAAAGGTTTGTAGGGGGAAACAAACTTTAGGAAAAATCCATAGAACGAAATGTAAGAAAAATCCATATAACGAAATGTAAGGTGAAACTCATGACGATATTTTTTTACACGGCATTTAGATAGTTTATTTGTACTTAATGCAATATTTTATAAAAAGTTAATGCCGTACAAATCTGAAAGTTCATATTGATAAAAAAGTAATAAAAATATTAAATAAATATAATTTACATATATATCGTCATTTTCATCAGCCTAATAGATATGGTCTGCATTAAAATGTACAGCATCATTTTTTCCTCATTTATTTATCTTAATACTATTCAAAACAAGGGAAAAATGTAGAAAATTGCTATATTTTATTAATCTATGAATATTTAAACTTTCGCAATAATTCAAAAAATTTCAGTTTTTGTATTTCTCTATAATTTTTTTTTAGAACAGTTTCTTTTGAACGGCAATACTATATAACTATTAAATTTTACAATATCATGATAAAAAAAAAGTTGCCGTACAGAGTCAAATGATTTTACAGCTTTATAAATCAAGTATACCATGAAATTAAGATATTTATTAATATACATTCGAATGAACAATAATTTTTTGACAGCATTATTTTCAATAGTACTTTTGAGTGCTAAATAATGTTTTGGAACCAAAGCCGTACTTTTTCAAATCACCCCCAGGACCACGGAAAGAGAGGGGGTTGCAACCCTCCCCTTGTCGCATGATTTTTGTACGGGGTTGCCGAATAATGGATTAGAAGCTGTATTGAAACAGTATGAAACTGATGCCGTACAGAATGAAATGACCAAATTTACCCTGGAAATTGTCAGAGAATCAAAAAAATTTACCGACTTTGTGGCGCACCATTTTTTTACGGCACTGCGCGCTTTCTCATTATTTTTCATGGATCTATCCATGGTAAAAATGCCGTACAAAAATATATGACCAAAATGTGCTCCCTCTACCTGCACTTTTGAATTCTCACCAGCACTCAGTTGGACAGCTTTCAAGTGACGGCATAGTGCTGAATCTTATTATTTTATGCTCTTATATCGTCCTATATCCATCACCTGGTGGTTCATATGACCCATCCATTTTTTGATATGGGCCTGTAGTCTACGAGTCATTTTGCGAATTCCAGTGAAATAAACAATGCTGACCACTTGATCGGCACTCCCTTAAAATAAACTCCCTTAAAAAAAACTCCCCCTTCCGAGTGAGCTCGAACTCGTAAGACACACATCGATCACATAGTCAGCAATGTTTTCATCATTGAAATCTCCGATTATAAGTACTCAAGACTACCCAAAAATAATTTAAATTGATTTTCAATAAAAATATTTCTAATTCATATATATTTCTATAAAAGTGATATTATTTTCATTTGTAGTTCGAATAGATCGTCCTTGATCATCTAAAACTTATGAGGATTCCTATAAATACTCATTTTATGAGATTAATAGGTGAAACATTTCAATATTATCCAATTAAAACGATTCGATAATGTGCTAATGATATTCTAGAATCTGTAGAAGTAGGCACATATATCGCTTATTTTGGTATGTTATGTGGGCGTTTGAATGAAAACTAGGTACCTATTTCATCCAATATTTCGCTCCAAAGTAAAAAAGCTTCTTCAACTTAACAAATCGTGAAAAAAAGTCGGATATCATCTGGATATTTGGCATTTATAACTAGATTACTGTAAATTGAACAGGAAGAAAACAGGTAGGATTAGAAAACAAATTTGCCCTGGTGAATCTTTCATTCGTACTTAGAATATCTTTCGATTTAAATATTACTTTGACGAAAAATTACTGATGTATATGCATCAACGTCTACCCTATTGATCAATTTTTTGAAAATCTATTTATTAGATCTCCTTCAATTGCCTTACGAGCGAAGTCTTCCAGCCTGTTACATATTAAAATTTATGAACAAAAACTAAATTTGAATTTAATACGTTTATTATCAGTTATAATATCACAAGAGCATCGAAAATAATCGATTATATTTCTGAGTCACGAGACGTATTTTGCGAAACATCCACGAGAGCGCAGCTCGAGTGGTGTTTTAAGAAAATACGTCGAGTGACGAGGTCAGTATGATCGATTATTTTCGATTGCTCGAGTGGTATTCGTTACGATTATATAACGAATAAAAAATATTAATTTATTTTGATAAACGTCAAAACACCGTCAATATGGAAACATTCACATTTTGATACGAGGCGAAACACCAAAACGATTATATCACATCGTCAAGGGTATATTCACTTATCAATACGCAGTAGTTATGCAAAATTCACAGATTCTATTGGCTTATTCATTCATGAGTTATATAATCACAAAAATACTACCATCATCGGGCAGATTGAGTTAAGGAATGAATACATAAATATAGATTTGCGCCTACAGGTGGGAAAGAATTATTGCAGGTACCCAAATAGACAAGAGGAACACATTTCAAGAAGGGCTAATAGATGTGGATTTCCCAAATTGGTACAATAAAATGTTCTTAGAAAAATCATTATTGTTTGAATACACTAAATATAGGAGAATATATCAAGACAATCTGGTCGTTCAAAAATATATCTTTTGCATTATGATTGAGTTTAAAAATTTCTAATGATTCTAAGTAAGTAAGTTTGGTTCCTTTCGGTAATTTGTGCTTGATTTGAAAATTATATATTTGTGGAAATGGGTGGTGGTTTTTACGGCAATGATTTGAAAACGTTGAATCCGTTTTATTTTTCAAAAAAAATTGTTGGTGTTCTTTAAATCTTGACTTGATTTCTTCTCCTATATTAAGTGTATTCAAACAATAACGATTTTTCTAAGAATATTGTATTGTACAGGGCCGGCCTAAGGGGTGTGCGAAGTATGCAGCCGCACACTCAAGCCTTTTGGAGGGGCATTAAATTGACCAATTTTTGTAAAAAAAAATTATAAAATTGGAAAATTTTTAGAAACTGATTTAAATATTGGACAAAAATATTTAAACTATACTCGCCGGCATATCATTGGAACACTAAACAGCTGTACACTCCCCTCTACTCCCCTCGCCCAGTGTCGTTGCCAGTTTGTGGATTGAAAAATTAATTCACACAACTAAAAATCCCAAGCTTCCAATGATTTGCCGCCGACTATAGGAGGAATTGTGTCTTAAAACTATTACAGTTAAAATTCAATGTAAAACCGAAGATCTACCCGGCTACCCCAATCAGTTCTGAAATACAGTAAGTCTGATGCCCTTAACCAAGGTCCAAGGTCAGTAGAACAGTCGTCTCGTGGCGGGACGCGGAAAGTGTTGTGACTTATTTTCCTGCCTTCCTCCCCCGGCTTTGATTTTCTAGCCAATTGGCGTCTGAAATTAAGATCGTAGCGCCGGAACGGCTAATATCGGTACTAGAGCATGGGCCATTAACGGATTGTTTACATTGTTTGTAATGGTATTTACGTTCATTTCATTTTGAGTTTTCGAACGTTTAGCTTCGTAATTTGTGTTTTTTTGGACTTCGTATTTTCCAGTGGTTCATTGTGTTTCGATTGAGGACAATATTATCTCTGTTCAACAGTAGATAACCTACCTACATCAAGTTGAAATTTACAGTTTTTATCATTGAACATGAAAATCAATAATAAAATAAAGGAGAGGACGAATAAATTAATTGGTTAGAGGAACTATGTATACATCATGAAAAGGCAGTATGATAGAACACCTATTTATTTAAAAAGTAAAAAAACTTTCAAAAGTTTCAAGAAAACATCTCTGACATGTCTACTTTCATTACCAACTGAAGAGGTTTTGAGTATAATGGACAAAACTAAGTACTTACCAGCAAAACTGAAAGAAACAACATGAAATAAAAGAAGAATTAACATGAATACTCTGCTTGAATGATTTGAACGTAATGAGTTATTATATATTTTGAATTTTCCTGACGTATAACAGCTCTCCTAAAAGTACGGTGGACTTCTGAGAGTCTGGTTTTTTTTAATAGAATATCTGTTTTTCCTGGTTATATAATTGAATATTTTAGTTTTTACCTAGCTATAGATTCAAGTTATATTTCATATTCTTAATGTTATGATAAACTCTTATTTTGGCTGTGCAAATAAACATTATTTATTAATATTATTATAATAGTATCTCTGGTTGTTACATGAAAGAAAATACAATAATCTAGAATCTCTGGATGATGGCCTAGGTTCAGATTCCGATAAAAGTGGAAGATTTCTTGTTAGAATAGCATTGGACTTCAAAAACCCTAAGTTTTCGGATAGCTGAAAAGTGCACATTATCAGTTGGTATAATTCAATATGGAAAAATCCACAAACTTACTGCTGGGAAAATAATTATTCTCAGTAAACTGTAAAGAACAACTCTCTTATGTTCACAAGAACAATGAAGAGTTAAATTTCCATTAGTTTGTTTGATATAATTGTGGTTATAGTACTAGGAAGAGTACTGAACATATCAAGTCAATCAATAATGAATCATATTTTCATACATAAATTTAATGTTCTACAAGGCGCAAAAAAGCACAAAAACTGTGTTTTTGGACCTTAAATTTCAAAAAATTCCATACCCCTCCAGACCCCCCGGCAGGGGCATAAAATTTGAGTCTAGCACACTTGCAATTTTCGCCTTAGGCCGGCCCTGGTATTGTACCAATTTGGGAAATCCACTCGATTAGCCCTTCTTGAAATATGTTCCTCTTGTCTATTTAGGTACCTGCAATAATTATTTCCCACCCGTGAGCGTAAATCCATAATTATGTATTCAGTTCTTAACTCAATCTGCCCGATGATGGTCTAGTGACCGAAATTGCAATCCCAGTTTTATATTTTTCAAAGTATGTTTGTGATAATAAACGTAGTAAATTCTTTAGTTTTTGTTTATCATGTTAAATTATCATGTAGTAACGACGGATTCCATCAACTATTTAAAATTTATTATAATCATAACAATTATCATTGTAGGTAAAGACCTAAATATTCAACAATATATATTCAGTGCAAAAAAATGGATTTTGATTGTAGATTTTCATTAGGAAATAATACAGGGGTTGACTAGAAATTATTTTACTAGCCTGCTCCTCATTAAATTCTAAAAGTAAATGAAGAACGATTTCATTATTGTGAGCTTTCTTTACAAATTTTTCATTAAGCCTTTTAATCCCAGACTACATTAGTTCAACATTCGTTCTTCGGTAAAGCATATCGTTTGATAGGTTATGTAGTGAGTTATTAATATGTTTAATAGTTGTTATTCTTCTAAAACTTGTTCTTTCTCCGGTCATTATACTTCTCAATGAAGTGTTGCTGCAAATCTCATATAACTGGTGGCCATTTTCTAAGATTGGTCTATATGTCATTTTGTAAATTCTACTTGCTGTTTTAGTATTGATATCTATGTCTTTGTGAATGATGTATCCGAAGTGGTTTGCTCTAATTATGGTTTTTAACAGATATTACATGCGATTTGAAGCTCAATTTAGGGTCGATTATTATTTGTTACTATCTTTCCATTTAAATATATATTTGACAGAAAATTACTGATCTATACGAATCAGCGTCTATCCTATTGATGTATTACTACCTACTATATACACCCCATGAATTACCTGCATCCTGATAAACAGTAAATGATTCAAAAACCTAGTTATTTTCTTCCGAAAAGCTTTCCTAGTCACCTGTTGTACTTAAACCATTTTCTTCTTTGTCGGCGATGTGAGCAGTTCTCTCAGAATGGAAAAGAATTCAGGCTTTGTCTCAAGTTACCTTCAATCCGAATGAAAATCCTTCATCCTTTCTAGTATGTATTAAATCCCCACTCGAACACTTTTCAAATCTGTCAGTGAGCTACATATTTTTCCCAATGCACGACATTGTCTCCCCCTTGAGTTCATTTCGCACGAGTCACCTTAAAAAGCCATTCATAGAGTTGAAATATTTGAAGCGAGATCGAAATTATGAAGGTTTTCTGGAAGATTTGGAATCCGTGTTGGGAAATAGTGGAAAATTAGGTCCCGTCGTCCTCGTTCATCAAAATGAAGCTTTGAAGTAATAAAGAAATATTATCTGACATTGCAGTTATTATATTTCACGAGAGAAACATCCGCATTGTGTTTTATGTGGCTTCTATTTTGTTCAATGTATATACAGAGTGGTCTACACAGAATGCCATTTTCTACCCCCAATTGTGAACTATAACTTAAAACGTATGAGATGTTGGATTTCTACTACCTGTGAGTGAAGTATAATGCTATTCTTATTATATGTATTTCAGGTGAACTAATCAAACTCTACACGTAGACTTGAAAGTGCCGTATGTGAAGAACGTCATTAAAGAAAAAAGTATCAATCACCACGAAAAATTGGAGAGCCACCCAAATGCTATTGTCTACTCACTACTTCAACAACACAACAATAGAAGACTAAGAATAAATTGGCCAGCAGACCTAAATGAGGCTTAAGGAAGACTTTTCACTGAAGAAGACCTCATCACGTTATATGAGGGCCCCAATAGCTCTTAAGTCATCATATTAGCTCATAGAATATATTGTATTCTGATTGCTAGTAAATTTATAAAAGGAAGAAAAAAGGTGGTATAAGAAGGCACAGACGATCAATTCTCACAGCAAGTCTTAAGTAACAACTTTTTCATAAGGAGAGAAGTTATCATTTTCCTTGGTTAGCTTATTTCACGATAATTGGATACATAAATCCAAAAGAGGAAATGCTACGTGTTTCATTCCTCTTCCTCAAGTATGTGAAGGTGCGGGCTGCTGGAGTTATAGGGATGAACTCATTCAGCTAGATAGAAATAACCACTTACCTATAAGTACACAAGTGCATGAGCATGCAAAATAAAGTACCAAATTACGCTTGTTTCATTCCTTTCTCAAGTATGTGTGAACGAAGCGCGCTTTGAGTTTTGGGGAAGATCAGAGGATACACTTGTATGTAAAAGTGCATTAAGGATGAGACCGGATATTTATGAAAAAAAGGAAGTACGGGTAGGGTTCAGACGATTAATAATGGCCCAGAATTTTGGTTGTAAGTTTACAAGTTTGCTTACTTCACGTCATGGGGAAACTTTTGGGAAAAGCTGATGGCATACCAGTCGACCCCGGGGTTTGAACCCGGACCTCCCGAATACTAGTCAGCGTACCTAGGTACGTGGCTAACTAGCTCGATCACGAGGATGCTTGAGACCGGATAATTTTTACAAGAAAGGAGTGGAGGTGGGGTCTAGAGGATCAATACTAGCCCAGCATCCGCTTTTATAAGTTTGTAAGCAGTAACTTATCGATGCAATGAGGAAACCTCTGAGAAAAACTCCTGACAGATCAGTCAACTCTGGGATACGAACCTAGAACCTTCCGAATGCATAGAAACCAGCATGACTGCTCGTTTATTAGCTCAGTCAGAAAAACCGGCTTCTCCACTCCAACATAAATAGGGGCAGCAAGTACATCTTCATAATAACAAAAATCACTGAACATTTATAACAAGAAACAGTTTATGTAATGGCTCATCGAACAGTATATACCTTCGTTTTCAGAAAATGTATTCACGTACTTGACAGAATTAGCGAAATACTTAAAATCATCAACAATTTGAAATCAATATTCCAAGTGAATGAGTACCATCACCATTGAGCGTATTATAAAAATCGATGAATATTCGAAACATTGTGTGTTTTTAGAGGGAAAAAAATCACGTATTTGGAAAAGTTAACATATTCTCTAGTTCATAAAGGTCGTAGCAAAAGTATAGTGTATAACACGTGGGTGGAGATTATTTCCTCTCGCGTGGTTGCAGAACGAGCGAAGCGAGTGGAGCAACTAAACGCTCGAGTAACTCCACAAATGTGTAAAAAATCTACTACACACACTTGATATACAATATAATATTATAACTGTACATTAATGAAACAGTTTTTGATTAGAAAAATTTTATAATGCGGTATTAGCAGAAACTGATACCTTGTCATGCCAAATCAGTTTTATGTTTTTTGTTTCATCTAGTATAATGTTTCTTTTTGATGGCGACAGTTGTAAGCTGGACAGTGCCGGATTAAGCCAGCGCGCGACCTGTAGCAAATTCGGCCAAGAGGCCCTTGTTTTGCTTTAGGTTCTCAAGTTTATGGTATTAAACTCAGATTAGAGAATAAAACCGAAAATATGTGTGCGTGACAACCCGGAGCGGCTATGTAGGAAAATGTATATCTATGTGCGTGTAATTATTCCAGTTTTTGAAATAAGCTTTCTATATTTTTTTTATCACTTTTACTAACTAAATTGGTTGTCTTTTTTGAAATTTGGTGATAAAATAGTTCAAACGTATATTATTTTAAATATTCATTAGGTACAATCAAAATTACATACGAACAATCAAATTCAAATTTATATTCATGTAAGTAAATGACTCCATGATACTTGTGAAAAAAACTGATGCAACTAAAAAACAATGTTCGAATAACAATGTGAATGAAACATACAACTCTAGCATCCTTATTCTGCACTAGTTTTTAATATTGCCGTTTAGTTTTCAAATATCGAGAACTAGTTCCTAAAACAGTACCTACTCGAAGCTTATTCAAAGACCCGAACAACTCGAAAGACTGGAACTCAAAGCAATTTTTCTCAAGAATGGCTCACATCTCAAGAGCTTTCCACAGTTTTTTCGTTTGGCCAAATATAAATGAATATGTAAATAAATATTTCTTTTGTTCGGGTTTTACGACTAGCTCGATCGATGACAATATCAGGGAATTTCTCTGTTTTTTAAGCTTATCTAGACTTATTTTATTTTACTGTCAGACAGGCGTTGGATCGCGAGGCCCCCCAATTCGCGGGACCCGTATCATTTGCTACTCTTGCTATTACGTAGCTAATTTGGATCTGAAGGTGGATAACTCAGCTTGCAGCTTTTCTGCAAACAGTAGTAGAATATATTTTACTCATATTGAAGGCGTTAAGAGAAGCAATTTATGGACATCTTCTCAAATATAATTAATCAGCACTATAGACCTTTACTGAATAAAAAAAAAGAATAGAACTATGACGAAACGGAAAATCTTAATATTTTTTCATTTGAATTGGTCAGTAATTTACAGTGAAATCAGTTCAACAGAAAGCGTAGAGACATGAGTAGTCATCATCATCATCATCAATCAGCCCTCTGCATCCACTGCTGGATATAGGCCTCCCCCATCTCTGCCCACTGTCCTCTATTCTGAGCGCTCTGCATCCAGTTTGTGGTTATTGCTGGAAGATCTACAGGAAGTATGTGCTCAGGTCGGGCTAAAGATTAATGTATCAAAAACAAAATTTATGACGAATTTGGTCCCTAGTGGAAATATTACCATTGGTGACTGTGAGGTGGAGCTGGTGGATAGATACACATATCTTGGTCATGAAATAAGAATCTCGAGGGACAATCAAACATGCGAATTAAAAAGAAGAATTACGCTCTCTTGGGCTGCGTATGGCAAACTCGGGGACGTGTTTAAGAGTAGTCTCCCAATTTGTTTGAAGCGAAAGGTTTTTAATCAGTGCATTCTGCCGGTCATGACCTACGGCGCCGAAACTTTAACTCTGACAGTCACATCTGCTAAGAAGCTTAGAATAACACAACGCAAGATGGAAAGATCGATGCTCGGGGTGTCACTTCGTGACCACGTAAGAAATGAGGACCTGCGGGCGAGAACAGGAGTCACGGATGTTATCTACCAGGTGGCAAAGCTCAAGTGGAACTGGGCTGGACATGTGGCCCGCATGACAGATGGACGATGGACAAAGAGGCTGCTCGAGTGGAGAGCAAGGGCTGACAAGAGAAACAGGGGAAGACCTCCCACGCGATGGACGGACGATATCAAAAGAATAACCACATGAGTAGTAGTGTTGGAGAAATTTCCTTCAGCCATCAAAGAACTGTCTATCAGACTTTAAAGATAGATTATAAGAAATTCATTCATTTAGCATTACTCGTAACCAAAATTCTCATGAGCTTTGGCATTATTGATAGTAAAAGCTCTATTATTTTTTATTTACTTTAATACAGCTATTAAAGAGTATTTCGAAGGTATTTCCATCTTCTACATCAAAGGGGGCATCCATTAATTACGTGAGGTGTTTAGAGGGGGAGGGAATCGAGAGAAATCTCACTCAATCTCACGTAAGGGAGGGGGTGGTCTCGGCAAATATCACGTAATTTTTTTCCCCCGAGAAATAGTATAAAATTGCGAGAAAACTTGGTTAAATTAAGTAAAAAATGTTTCTCCACTGAAATATGGCTAAATCATACATAATAATTTTCATCGCGGCTTAATTATGCACTGATAGAAGAATTTATTAACTAAAAATAAATTACATTTGTTTGGAAACAATTTATTCATTTATTCAATATAAACAACTAGTCTGCGAACATTATTCGTTAACTATTAATGAATATTTATTAACAAAAATGTATTTTTTTTTTGGAAAGAATTTTTTTTTTCATATACCGTGCGATGGGACGATTATTCATAAAAAATACTGCTATAGCCGTTTATAATAAATATACGATGCACTAATAATTTTCACTATAAACAAAATTCTGTATGGCTTATTACAACAATTGTTGCATTATTAATTTTATTTTCCACACATTTCCATAAAATTTTAGTCATTCACTTGAACTAATAAAATTTTTTATTGAAGTTATGGCGGAATAAAAAGTGTTAAAGTAGTATTCACACTTGATATCATACATGAGTCTACGTTGATGGAATTCGAGTGAATATTTTTTTACAAATTTTAGTAGTTCCTATTTAGGTATTTTATCATTAAATCTCATTGTGATTCTATGCTACGTCATTAAAAAAATTAAATACTAGTCTTGAATAGAAAAAATTATAAGAAAATGGTTTCTTTAAATAAATCTAATGGAATCCAGCACAGATTAACTCATTTACATAATAAATACTCATTTAAAAAAATCTCACGTGAGATTCGAGGAGGGGGGAGGGGGTCGAGCAAAATCTCACGACATCTCACCAAGGGGGGAGGGGGGATCAAAAAATCGCCAAAATTATCTTAGGTAATTAATGGATGCCCCCATGAATTGCTTCGGAATTTTCCAAGTACTAGTTTCTATGTTCATCTCATTCAGTAATGTAAAATGTACAGAGTGGTCCAAATTTTTACACTTTTGATAGGAATCACCTATTTCTAAAGGAGTTAGAGAAAAACTAGCCTACATGCTACGAGGTCGATTTTCGTGAGAAAATGAATGCCGAAAACCGCACATTGATATCTTGACTTGTTCGAAAGATACAAGGTGTTTTTCAATTTTGTGCATTTCTGACCCAACACCGTAACTTGTTTATTTTTGAATATTTCTTGTTTCTGTGAAAACATTCTTCAGGCACTTTTTTGAAAGGAATCCAATGGTGTTCCTAGTTTTTCATTAAAAAATATGGTTTTGAAGCTATAACATAAACTTGTAATTTTTCTTATGGACCACCCTATATTTTTTTACATATTCGTGTTTGAAATAAAATTCTCTTTTCAAATATATATAATAGTTGCTACTTCTCTTTGAAAACTTTCATTTTGTGGCTGTTTTCGAATTATTTTAGATGAATTTTCAAAATCTGGGTAGCCATGCCTAAATACGAAAGAAAATAGTTCTACATGACAGCTGTTAAAAAGAATAATTAGTGCCTATTTTGTAATAACGCATAAATTTAATTAAAAAATAGAATAACAAGAACAACAATATTTTCAAACTATTTACAACATGTGTTCGAATTGAGCACCATTTAAATCAAAACATAATTGACTTCGCTTCCTAACATTTTTGAGAGCATTAATCAATTCTATCGCAGGTATTGAACGAAAGGCATGTCGCACTGCTACTTCCAACGCTTCTCGGGAATCAGGATGGCGTTTATATGTGAGGTCCTTTATTCTTCCCCAGAGGTAAAAATCTGGAGGCGTAAGATCGAGGGATCTTGCCGCCCAATGAACAGGACCCCGGTTGCCAAGCCAATTATTGTCCATAAATATTTCATTTAAAAACGCCGTTATGATGTGTGCGTTATGACAAGGTGCCCCGTCTTGTTGGAAGTATATGTCTCCAATTTGTTGTTATGGCAAATCGCGCTGCCGTAAGGTTACCCTCAAAGATATAGGGACAGATAAACCTTCCTCTAAAAATACCGACCCAAACATTGAAACTGTATCGGCCTTGATTTTGTGTCTCCACTATAATGTGTGTATTTTCTAAAGACCAATTGTAGGAATTGTAGCTATTAAAAATACCAGAGCTGCTAACGCATGCTTCATCAGTCCATATGATATTCTGTCCAAAGTTTGGGTTTTCAGCACATTTTCCTAAATACAAAATTGGCAAAATTCGAGCCGGAATTGTAGGTCATTTGGTAGTAACTTGTGAACTTTTCTTACTCTATACGGTTTGAATTTATTTTTTTTAGAATTCGCATTGTTGTAGTCTTTGGAATACCTGTATTCAACTGCATTTTGCGAAGTGAAATATTGGGTTGGTTTTGTATTTCCCCCAAAACCGTTATTTCTTCTAACTCTCTATCTCTATTCCTGGCTTCGTAAACTTTTGTCCATGGTTTTGAAAAAGAACCGTAATTAACCAGGTTTTGCTGCAATCTAGTGAACATATCCCGAAACGGTTGTCTCCTTTCAGGATATCGGTCAAAGTAAAGATTGCTGGCAGCCTGAGCATCTTCACGTGATTCCCAATAACACTTTAGCATATCGTAATTTTCATACATTTTGAATTAACAGGCAGATAAGTATTCTAGTAAGTTCAAAACTCAGTTCAAAGAAGCACACTAAACTTGTGAAGTAAACTGCATTTAATAATAATTGTTTGACAGTACGCATAGACTGTAGTTGCTGAGGTAATTTGTTTCATATTCAGGCATGGCAACCCAGATTTTGAAAATTCATCTAAAATAATTCGACAACAGCCACAAAATGAATGTTTTCAAAGAGAAGTAGCAACTATTATATATATTTGAAAAAAAAATTTCATTTCAAACACGAATATGTAAAAAAATATAGGGTGGTCCATAAGAAAAAATACAAGTTTATGTTATAGCTTCAATACCATATTTTTTAATGAAAAACTAGGAACACTATTGAATTCCTTTCAAAAAAGTGCCTGAAGAATGTTTTCACAGAAACAAGAAATATTCGAAAATAAACAAGTTACGGGGTTGGGTCAGAAATGCAAAACATTGAAAAACACCTTGTATCTTTCGAACAAGTCAAGATATCAATGTACGGTTTTCGGCATTCATTTTCTCACGAAAATCGACCTCGTAGCATGTAGGCTAGTTTTTCTCTAACTCCTTTAGAAATAGGTGATTCCTATCAAAAGTGTCCAATTTGGACCACTCTGTACATTATTCAATAAGACATGTAAAATTTTGTTCTTGCTGAAAAGAATTATTTTCCACGAAACATCAGTGTAGTAACATTTAATTCATAGAATTCGTAAATTCTAGTAATCATTTTCCAGTATATCCTTCAGGTAAGCAACATATCGAATAACGTGTAATAAACTTTCCTATGCGACAACAAACTAATCGCTTTATCGCATTTCAGTACGCCCACCCCCCGTCTATTCATTAAACGAAATCCGACCGTGCATCATCAGGCGTCCTAATTAGTAGGACAGTGGCCACTAAGACGTCACAACGTTGCCGACTTTGAAGTTTAATTAGTTGGCTGAAAAGGTAGTCAGAATGTTCTCAACCGAATGATCATCAACGAGGTTGTCGTATCCAGCAGAGTTAAACAGTCGGGTTTTAGGTGACCAGAAGGGGAAAACAAATCGATAGGATCGTTTTCACAACTCGCATAAAAGGGTGAATTGTTAAAAACCAATGATATAATTTTCTTTCACTATTTTCAGGTATTTGGTTACAGAAACCAAATGAATTTCATGAAACATTATTGAAATTTGAGAATAAGTACTTAAAGATCATAATTATTGCAGTGTTATATCCATATAATTCAAAGTAGTTGAATATTTTACTCAAATTTTCAATATTCTGGCTATTTTGTTCCTTCCATTGGGAATTATAGCGGAAATACAATAAAATAAACCGGCCAGGTGCGAGTCGGACTCGCGCACGAAGGGTTTTATTTTATTTTAAATTTATTATTTATTATTGAAGTAAAAATACAGTATTTTGTGAATATTTCAAATGCCTTCTCTTCTTCTCGCACCATCTCCCGTCGAAGGTTGGTGATCCAAATAGCCATCATTGTTTTAGACACTGCTGCACGGAAGATTTCAATTGATGTGCAACCGAACCATCGACGTAGATCTCGACGTAGATCTTTCAGCCACGCGTTCTGCCGCCTTCTGATTGATCGTTTCCCCTGGATTTTGCCTTCAATAATAAGTTGAAGAAGTTCGTACCGACTCCCTCTCATGATGTGGCCTAGATATTGAGTTTTCCTTTCCATAATTGTGAGCAGTAGTTCTTTTTGCTTCTTCATGCGATTGAGTACTTCGACGTTGGTCACTCTTTGTATCCATGATATCTTGAGTATGCGTCTGTAGAGGTACATTTCGAAGGCTTCAATTCTTTTTTCTATGGAGGGGTTGAGGGTCCAGCACTCGCATCCATATAAGAGTACTGGTAACACATAGCATCTTAGCATGCGAATTCTCAATTCTAGGCTTAGGTCCGGTCTAACAAAGAAGTTTCTCATTGTAGTGAATATTTTTCTTGCCTGTTCTATTCTCGATTTGATCTCTTTTGTCTTGTCACAGTGTTGGTTCATTATGGTTCCCAGATACTTAAAATTGGTCACTTGTTCTATGATGTTGCCATTGATTGATATGGCAACGTTTATCGGTATTTTTTACTATACCATTATTTCTGTCTTGGTTGTGTTCATAAATAAGCCGAATCTCTCACTATGTTGAACTATATTGTCCATTATTTGTTGCAGGTCATTTGGATTGCTTGTTATGATGACTGTGTCGTCGGCGTATCGGATATTGTTTATTATTTTCCCATTAACCTTAATTCCGCCTGATGTTTCATTGAGTGCTTCTTTAAAAATTGTCTCTGAATATATGTTAAAGAGAAGCGGTGATAGCACGCAACCCTGTCGGACACCCTTTTTGATCTGAATAGTATCAGTAACTGCCTGGTCTATTCTTACTTCGGCCTTTTGGTTCCAGTACAGTTCGGTGATAATCTGTATGTCTCTTCTGTCCACATCAGTTGATTTCAAGATGTTAATCATTTTCTCATGTTGTACGCAATCAAGCGCCTTACGGTAATCTATAAAGCAGGCGTTGATTCATGTCTCGACATCGTTGTGTTAAGATGTTTAGGGCGAATAGTGTTTCGCGCGTGCCAACTCCATTTCTAAACCCAAATTGTGTTTGATCTATTTGGTATATGAGGCTAATCATTCTGTAGTCGTCACAATGGGATGAGTTGTTTTTCTTAGGTATAGTGATGAAGGTAGATTTCAACCAGCTCGTAGGAATCTTTCCCGTGTTGTAAATTGCGTTGAATATTGTTGTAAGGTGTTTTAAGCTGGAGCCATCTTGTTCTGCTATTACTTTAAGTACTTCCGCATAGATGTTGTCGGGACCTGTAGCTTTTTTGTTTTTCTGTAATTTCACAGCACGTATTACTTCGTCTTCAGTTATTTCGGGTGCTAATTCGTTCACATCTTCCAATGAGAGCGGAAGTGGTCGGTCTTCGTGATATAGTATTTTGACGTATTGAGCCCACCTCTCGAGTTTTTCTTCCATCCCTATTATTATTGTATTATCTGTGTCTCTTAGGATCGCTGCCTGGTGTTTTCGACTTCTATTTCCTAGTTCATTAATTTTTTTGTTTAAGTTAAACGTGTCGTGCATCGCTTGTAGATCTTCTATTTCTTCGCATTTTTCTTCCATCCATCGTTCTTTGGCCTCTCTTATCTTTTTTCGAATTGCTTTGTTTATCTCCTTGTACTTTGCCTGATCGGTTGTTTTATGCTGTCTTCTCTCTTTCATCATTTCTAGAATTTCCGACGTCATCCATTGTTGTTTCTTGTTATTTTCCATGAATCCTATCTTGTTTTCCTGTATATTGTTTATTGTCTTTTCAACTGCATTCCATGTTGTTTCTAATTCTTTTGGCTGAGGACAGCTTTTTGATCTTATTGTTCTTAACTCCTCTTCCAAGGCTTCGCCTATATGGTTTCTGACAATCGGGTCATGAAGTTTCTCTATATCTATTTTCTTCCGTGGTTTTTCTTTTTTCACTGTTTTAAAACGACGGAGCCTGAAGTCGGAAACGACTGGGTTATGGTCAGAGCAAACATCGGTTCCCGGGTATGTTTTTACCGATTTCATATATTTCTTAAAATTCTGATTCAACATTATGAAGTCAATCTGATTTCTTACGATGTGCTCTTTTGTGTCAGCAGGAGAGATCCATGTGTACAGTCTTCTTGGGTGATGCTTATAGAAAGTGTTGGAAATATATAGGTTGTGTTCAGTGCAGAATTGCACTAGTCGATCGCCTCTGTTGTTTCTTTCGCCGAGGCCATATCTTCCTACTGTATTATTCTCTGGGCCGGCGCCTACTTTGGCGTTGAAGTCTCCTATGACAAATGTAATTTCACCTTTTTTCGTGAGTTTCATTAGTTCTTCGATATCGTCGTAGAATGCTTCAACTAGTTCTTCAGACTTATCTTTTGTAGGGGCGTAGGTCTGTATTATATTCACTGTTCTGTGTGAGGTTCGTAGTCTCAGCATCATTACTCTATCACTTAGAGGTATGAAGTCTATAACTGATTTCGCAATGTCCGATTTTACCATCACTACTACGCCGTATTGGTGTTGGGTATCAGATCCTCCTGAGTAGTATATGTATCCGTGATCTGTTTTCTGGGAGCCTTTTCCGGGCCATCTGACTTCGCTTGGGCCAAATGCCTACCTGTTACCATTTATTGATTGAACAGAAATAGGAAACAAATGACCTTTTTTGTACGGGAGCCCCACTTGAATATTCTTTTTATTTTAATTTTATTATTTATTATTAAAGTAAAAATACAACTGAGAATTTTGTGAATATTTCAAGTGTGTGTGGGAGCCCCCCTTAAATATTTATTTTATTTTATTTTTCGTATTTGTTATTATAGCGGCAACAGAAATACATAATTTGTGAAAATTTCAACTGTCTAGCTATCTCTGTTCTTGAGATACAGCCAGGTGACAGACAGACGGACAGACGGACAGACGGACTGACGGACTGACGGACTGACGGACTGACGGACAGACGGACAGACGGACAGACGGACAGGCGGACAGACGGACAGACGGACTGACGGACTGACGGACTGACGGACAGACGGACAGACGGACAGACGGACAGACGGACAGACGGACAGACGGACAGACGGACAGACGGACAGACGGACAGACGGACAGACGGACAGACGGACAGACGGACGGACAGACAAACAGCGAAGTCTTAGTAATAGGGTCCTGTTTTTATCCTTTGGGTACGGAACCCTAATAAAAATTATATTATTCTCTTACCATCTCACTTCTATTTTTTGATTGTCATGCTGTCATTGGAAATCAATTCTATACAATTTGTTTCTATAATATCTGATTATCGGAATTAAATAGACGGTACCTGTCGTTTAGGTGACTCTTCTTTGCTTTCTGATGACATATAAAATAGATCATCACATTTGGTAATTTTAGTTTTTTCAGCAAGAATCAGACAATGTAGTTCAATTTGTTCTTGTTTCATTAATTGATATAACTTTTCGTAAGGTTTGAAGCATATGAATATTTATCGTAATAATCGTAAAAAAATTATATATCTTATTATTTAATTTGTTAATTTGAGTTACTTTCGAATGACATGCATAATATAAGAATAGAAAAACAGTATGATAGGCCAAGCTACAGAGATTTAGAGTGAGCATTTTGTGCAAAAAGTGTTAGAAGAAAACCAGCTCCGCCATTGTTTGTCAAATAGTTCCACATGATATAGTGATACGTTTTTCACTCGACTTTATTATTTATATCTTTGTTACTAACAATTTTTTTTTAGTTTTTTGCTTATAAAATTGAAACTATCAGAGTAATCGTGATGGTGTCAATAGACTTATTGTAGAAAATGAAAAGACGAAAAAAATGAGAGGCCGGACGACTCAATCAGACCCTCAGTCTAAGGGAAAATTGGAAAAAACGTCCAAAATGCAGTTTTTTCAAAAGTTTACAACTCGGTTATTTTTTGAGTTGTAGCGTAGATCCTCCGGCCAGTATTAGCTATTAATATGAACTTCATTTGTGCGAAGATCAGGAACTGTCCGATGCATAGTTTTTGATCTGTGGCCATTTGATTATGTTACTATGCAATTTTCCAGCAGACCTGAATGCGACAGGTATGGTCCGATTTCAATTTACTAAAAAGATTTTGAAAGAAGAATTTTCATAGTTCAAAAGGTTCATCTTGGTTTTTCATAAAAACGCTGAGAAATATGTTAAAAATAAAGCTGAACATGACAAAAAACGGCCGAGCGCGTGAGAGTAGTAGAAGAGTGGGGGTTTACAATTATTATCTGACAACGTTTAAAAATTACTGTCACGTTCAAAATGCCGACGCTTTCGAATGTCATACTTCCCCTTGCCTGCTGCTCTACCCCCACTCTTCAACTACTCTTACGCGCTCGGCCGTTTTTCGTCATGTTCAGCTTTATTTTTAACATATTTCTCAGCGTTTTTATGGAAAACCAAGATGAACGTTTTGAACTATGAGAGTTCTACTTTCAAAATCTTTTTAGTAAATTGAAATCAGACCATACCTGTCGCATTCAGGTCTGCTGGAAAATTGCATAGTAACATAATCAAAAACTATGCATCGGACAGTTCCTGCTCTTCGCACAAATGAATTTTATATTGATAAATAATACTAACCGGAGGATCTACGCTACAACTCAAAAAATAACCGAGTTATGAACTTTTGAAAAAACTGCATTTTGGTCGGTTTTTTTCAATTTTCCCTTAGACTGAGGGTCTGATCGAGTTGTCCGACCTCTCATTTTTTTCGTCTTTTCATTTTCTACAATAAGTCTATTGACATCATCACGATTACTCTGATAGTTTCAATTTTATAAGCAAAAAACTGAAAAAGCGATTTTTTGCATAAAATTGTTAATAACAAAGACATAAATAATAAAGTCGAGTGAAAAACATATCACTATATCATTTGAAATTATTTTACACACAAGGGCGGAGCTGGTTTTCTTCTAACACTTTTTACATGAAAAAATCTCTGTAGCTTGGCCTATGATAGTTTGTTATTAATTTACAAGCAAACATTACATTTGCTATAGAAATTTACTTGGATGAACTTTCAAAACATTTCATAAATCTCTCTTATTAGTTGAGACTAATTTGAATAATTTTTAATGCTTGAAATGACAGGTTTCAATTTTTTTATATTATAATATATAAATTAATAGTACTCTCGATCACATTTTATAAACACTAAAGTTGCAATAAAAACTAAATAGCAACTTTGGGAATGTGCCTTGTTCAAAAGATCGATGTAAATAGCCTTCGTTTCCCCCTTCTGTGCTACTTTGCACCCCTGTTCTTATCAATGTACATGCCATGAATTATTTACCACCTCATTCTCATGAACGCTAGCTTGGATGGCTCTAGTATTCCCAGAAAATTGAAGGTTGTACAAATTAAATTATGTTAATTTTTTGGGAAAGAAGTGTTTTAGACGATAAAATCGAAAGTGTCCCTGATGAAGATTTTCTGAGAAAAAAGTCGCTTTACTGTATCTTTTCTTGTGAAGAGGGTTCAATCTCATTTTTCAACAGTATTTTCTATGAAAATAAAAGACAATTGAGGTACAGGAGTGGTTTTTAAATCCGTTTTAGACATACTGGACCATGATCATGATGTTTGAGGAGTTTTTTATGTATGATATACAGGGCCGGATTTACCAATAGGCTGAAGTAGGTATGCTGCAGCCTATAGGCCCCCACCACTTAAGAGGCTTCCACCAAAATTGAAATTTGTAGAGAGGAAATTTTGAAACGATTATGTGCTACGATAACTGCTAATTTGTATGATCGAACCATACTCAGCGCGTAATTCGATAATATGAGGGAAATTGACGTGAGCGATATAATTGAAGATTTTGCAAAAATAAAACTAGGAAAGTTTTAATATAGTATAACAATTTTTGTTAGAAATGACTAGTGTTAGTACTTATTGAGTTAGTATTGACTAAAGAGCATTAAATTATTAATAATTTTATTCTACTAGTGTAAGCATAGTAACTACAGGCGCTCTATGCAAGCCTGAGCTCTGGAAAAATACACCAATATTTTGAACATTACGAATTAATTGAGTACATTTCAAGATATACAAAATAATAAATAACAAATTTTTTTTTAATGAATTCATTGATTGTGTTTACGGTAATGAAATTTCTAAAGATGCATGACTATTTTTTAAAATTTTAATGTGAACACGTACACCTGAGGCACTTCGATACTTTTGAATCTAGAAATTCTTTTCGCTATACTATATAAATTTAATAATCTATATAGCAATTCACACTCTTGTATATACATATCTTACATATATAATATATATAACATACATACAGTGGTTACACCACTGTATGTATATATATATATATATATATATATATATATATATATATATATATATATATATATATATATACATACATGTATATATATATACAGTATGGTGCGAATGAAAGGAATAAATTCGTTATTTCGTAAACCGGCGACTTTAACGAAAAATCCTGAAACCCGTCGATTTTTATTTTAAAACGGGCTATTCGTAAGGATACCTTTTTATTTTTGACGTCATCTATGCGAGCGTGATGACGTCATCGCTAAAATTTTCAAATGAAAATGTGGGTGTTGTAATACATCATTTGAAAGGTCTTTTGAATACCTATTCAGCCATATCAATATTTACAGTAATTGATTTTTATATTTGTTTAAAAAATTAATAAAATTTTATTATTACAATAAATATTTAATATGTATTACTCATTAAATACAACGAAACCTAAATTAAGTGCTCAAATTGTTTACCTTCAGCTAAAATACAATGAGAAAGACGTGCCGCGAACTCTTCTCGAACCTTCTCTATAACTTCCGGAGTTATCTGTGCAACCTCAATACGTATCCTTTCTTTGAGTTCTTTGATATTTTGTGGTTTATTTTGGTACACTTTGCTTCTCAAGTATCCCCATAAAAATAAATCAAGAGGAGTCAAATCAGGTGACCTAGGCGGCCATTCTATTGTTCCTCTTGCACACCAAGATAGCATAGTGTAGAGGCGCACCATCTTGCTGCAGCCATAAATCATTTCTGTTTGGAAACAGCCGGTTCAATTCGGGTAGCAAGAAGTTTTGAAGAAATTCAAAATATCGAGGACCTGTTAAGGTTTCTTCGAAAATGTATGGTCCAATAATCCTATTATCTATTATTCCCACCCAAACATTAACTTTCTCTGGGTATTGAGTACGGTACTCTTGCATCCAGTGTGGATTTTCCGTAGCCCAGTACCGATAAGTTTGACGATTGACATGACCGTTCAGTAGAAATGTAGCTTCATCGGAGAAAAGAACCTTTTTTAAAAACATCGGATCTCTGTTATTTTGTTCCATCATAATTTCACAAAACTCAATTCGTTTATCAAAATCATCTGCCATAAGCTCTTGTACTAAACTTACTTCGTAGGGATGCAACTTTTTCTTCTTTAGCTTTCTAAGAACCGTTGAATGGTCCATGTCATCATCTAATGCTACTTGCCGTGAACTGGTATGGGGATTATCTTGACAGGCTAACAGAACATCTAGTTGTTTGTTCTCTGATATTGGTTTTCTACTACCTTTAGGGAGGTCTTTGACATGGCCTGTTTCTCTGAATTTCTTCTCAATCTTACTTATATTGGATTGTGAAATTGGTTCTCGGTTGAAGTATTTATTATTAAATAACGTACATACTTCTTTCTGCAGACGTGCTTTATCTCCACAACCAATCATTATTAGAATTTTTCATTTCTTTGCGTTTCAGTCAGCTTCATGTTGATAGATACAAAGACTTTTTGAATTCGTCTAATACAATAATACTATCAATCACTTGACAGAAAGTTAATTATGTCAAAGTGTCAATGTTGATGTTGATAAGGTAACTAGATTTTTAAAAAAGCTAAAAACTGAAATTTCATTAATTTTTCAAACAAACACAAAAATCAATTACTGTACATATTGATGGCTGAATAGGTATTCAAAAGACCTTTCAAATAATGTATTACAACACCCACATTTCCATTTAAAAATTTTAGCGATGACGTCATCACGCTCGCATAGATAACGTCAAAAATAGAAAGGTATCCTTACGAATAGCCCGTTTTAAAATAAAAATCGACGGGTTTCAGGATTTTTCCTTAAAGTCGCCGGTTTACGAAATAACGAATTTATTCCTTTCATTTGCACCATACTGTATATATATATATATACATACAGTGGTGTAACTAGGGAAGTTGCCGCCTGGGGCAGATGTTTTAGTGGCGCCCCCCCCCCAACATACAAAACATATTTTTTTTAATTTCCGTTTGATTTTATTGCTAAACAAAAGATGTTACCCTTGATGATGTAGCAAGTCTTCAGAAATAATACGAAAAATGAAAAACTTCCAAGTTTTATTGCTATACAATCTGGTTGTCACTGTCACTCAAGCATCTCAACATAATATGTAGAATTTACAAAGAGTCATATGAAATTTTTTAAATTTATATAAAAAATCCTTAAATATAGATTACACATTTTGAACATAAATAAATTGAATGAAAATAATGCTTACTCACTAAAGGATACATTTTGATGAGATTTATGCAAAAAAATTAAGCAGTGCAGTTTTATCAATTTGATATTGTATGTGGTCATAAATGAGACCGCCTTTTCTCAATCTTCGTTGTAATTACTTCCATTTAAAAAATGTTACCCTAGGTGCAGGGATGCATGGTCTTGGATTCTTGGGATTCAAAAAAGGAGTTCTTTGATTTAAATCAGCTCTATTCAAATCACAAATCAGAATTCAAATGTTTTTAAAAATTCAAATCAAGTTATGAATTTCATCGTATACATAAAATGAAAAAACGTAACACAAAAAAATGCGGACGCTTCTGGCGCCCCTCAAGCATATGGCGGCCGGTGCCATTGCCCCCCTTAGTTAAGCCTTTGTGTACATTTATAAATATATATGGATATATAAAAGTAGATCATCTCAGAATTGCTCCGACTAGAAATTTAATTCCATATTGCACAATTCCAAACAAAAAAAATAAAGAATAAAGTATAAACTCTAAAATAAAACACACTTGGCTTATGTTTTACTATATAAAAATATTTAGATACTGTATTTAGCAGTAAAGAAAAGTCGACATGTTTCGATTTATGAACTCTGACTACAGGAGAGTATTACATTTTATTTTATAAATCAGACAAAAGCAAAGGTGGTACCTGAAAATCAATTTGTTCGTTTACAAGGGGTAATTGACTATTATGGGCGGAACCTATTTCGGGAATTGCAAGAAGGTCAAGGCGCTTTCCTTTGTTACCTGAATGTAATAATTGGGTTTTGTTGAAATCCAGAAAATGATTAAATTTTATACAATGTTCGGAGAAGCCAGTGGTATTTTTATTTTGTGAAATTGACTCTTTATGTTCTTCAACACGAATGTTTATATTCCTTCCTGTTTGTCCAATATAGAAAGCAGGACATTCGTCGCAAAATATTTTGTGAACACCACTGTTTTCTCCGATGTTAGATTTTTCTTTATTAATGATTAAGAATAGCTTCAAGTTTCTTTTATTTGTACAAATTTTTTTTTTTAAAAGTGCTTAATACAGTATCTAAATATTTTTATATAGTGAAACATAAGCCAATTGTGTTTTATCTTAGAGTTTATACATTATCCTCTATGATGTTTCACCAAGTGATGTGCGAGTTAAAAAAAAACAAATTTTATTCAATTTAATCTCATAATTTTCCCAAACTCTGTCGTATACTCATTTTAATTCTATATCATTCTTATATTCATATTTATTAACTCAATGAAACTCGTCGTGAATATAAATATACTAAAATTATATCCTTTCGTGTTCCAAAGTAGATCAATATATTCGTCAAGTTCTCGATATCGGATTGCTTTTTTGGTTACATGCAAGAAGTTATATAGCGGAATAAATAGCAATATAGTTCTCTTTCTCGTGACTAATCGGTGCCATGTATATTGAACCAACAAAAATCGATATACCAGAAACAAGAGAAATATATTCCAGTTGCAGAATTAAAATATAGCGGATCTGTTGGTTTTTGATAATTAATGAATGAAAAGAAAAATAGATTTTCACGTTACGATTATAAACACAAATATTTCAAAATCTGAGAAATTGAACGTAGTGCTAAAAAAATTTTATTTGGCCACTCAGTCAAACACCTTCGGGATTCTAACCAGTAATGGAAAACATGTTTGAATAACTTCATTTTTCTATCTAGAAGTCTGGAACTTGTGAAGCCCGTACAGATAAATATGATCTTTAATCCAAATGAAACAGTGCAATGTACTACTATTTTTGTAAAAAAAGATTTGGACTAATTGAGTTTCAGTCCCTCAATAGCTGTAGATAGGATTTTTAGTGATTTATTTTTGAGACCTCATTGTTCAATAAAATTTTCATTCTATTTGCAATAATCTTCGAAATCAATATCATACTTAAATTACGAAATATGAAATTATCTATTTTACATTTTCTTTAAACAAAATTAGTTCTGCTTTCATTTCACATTATAATATTTTGCGTTAATCAAAACATAATTCTGACATGACTGGTAGTCCTAGACAAGGTGACTTAGATACGCTGAAACGAATTTCATAATAATTATTAACAATGCAGAAAAAGTTTTATTGTAGATATTGAGCATGAAGAATAAGGTTAATGTATTTATTTAGATTTTATACAACACCGTTCATTTTATTCCTTCCACAAAAAAAATGTCGATGTACCTACCTAGAAAATTATTCCCTTATCTTGAAATTATTTGTACACAATGGTGCATGCTTTGGGTTACAAAATAAAACATTTTTTACACAATAAATCGCAATTGAATTTCGTAACTTATCTATCTTTCAATGTTTTAGAAGTCTTTTATACTTACTTAACATTACAAGTAAATTTTTCATTCATCACAATATTTCGATATTACTGTTATATTTCTTTATAATGTTCATATAATTTGTATATAATGAATAACTTATCAAATTCAATTAAAAAAAGCAACCCATTTGATTTAAATTTTCTATTCTTAATTTTTCAATATCATTGAAATTTTATAATTATTCCAGAGATTATTTCTTCATTTCTCTGACTATTTCCACATTATAGCTCAATAAAAAAACACTAAGTAAGTTTTCGATCGAAAGTCTGTTGAAAAATTAGTTCATTTGCTTCATATTTAAACGATTACTCATTCAAAACAACAACGAAAATAGTATCTTCATAGAATTCATTTCCTATATATATATATATATATATATATATATATATATATATATATATATATATATATATATATATATATATATATATATATATATATATATATATATATATATATATATATATATGTATATGTTCAGAAAGATTTCCGCGGTCGGAAGTATTTGAAAAACTTGGTTCACGGAATGAACCGCGTAAAAGATTTGAAAAATCTCGACGTTTCGGCTCCTTTTGCGAAGCCATCTTCAGGAGAATTAGAAGGTAAATAATTCAGACTCGTGGCCTCAATCTGCCTACTCCACGAATCGAATTAGGAGGAATTGGAAACAATACGATTGCGTGGTCTCAACCTGCCTACTCCACTAACCGTACTGCTTCCTGTCAACTCTGAAGTCTCAATCTGCCTACTCTTCAGAGTCAACTGACGGGCCGATCGTCGCGTGGCCGTATTTATAGGGGAGGGGGGTGGGTACTCACGCTCATCAGTGCGGGATGCACTCTGATTGGGTGTGACATGGCGACCACTCAGAAGTGGTTTCCATGCTGATGGGAGTCTGTGACTGTCATCTCTGGTGTTCAAACAATTTGGACGTTTTTCTATTTCTACAGCTTCACGGAAAATTCGGGATTTGATAGATCGGACGGGAGCAATAGTTCTTGTATTGGGGAAATCGATAATGTGGCCTGTTTGGGTGTGATGTTGGGAAAGGGCGTTGGCGATATCTGAGTGTCTTACCGAAAGTGAATGTTCTTTGACACGGACCTGAATTCGTCGGTTCGTTTGTCCTATATAGGAACGAGGACAATTGGAACAGGGAATCTCATGAACACCGTGATTTTCGTTAGGAATTTTATCCTTGACGGATCTGACCAGATGGGAGAGTTTTTGTTGAGTAGTGAATATTGTTTTGATGTTTGTATTTTTGAGAGATCTTGCGATCTTATCTGTTACTCCTTTGATGTACGGAAGAAATAATTTAGGTGTAAATTCTTGTTCAGTGGGATTGGAAGGAGGTAGAGGTGGGGTGATGTTTGTGTGTTTGCGTATGCTCTTGTTGATTTGATATGTGTTGTAACCGTTCCGTAATAATATATGTTTTAGAGTTTTGAGTTCTGATTCACGGTGTTCGTCGTCAGATAGTCGAATGGAACGGTAGATTAGGTTATTAACTACAGAGTTAAGTTGAGAAGGATGGTGGTGAGACTGGGCGTTCAGATAACGGTTTGTATTGGTGGGTTTACGATAAACTGAATAGGAGAAGCCTTGGGATGGAAGTTTTTTGATCATGACATCGAGGAATGGCAGAGACCCATCGTTTTCCACTTCCATTGTGAATTGGATACTTGGATGTATGCCATTCAAATGATTCAAGAAGTGGAGCAACGAGTCTTCGCCATGGGGCCAGATCGCAAAGACATCGTCTACATAACGTAGCCAGCATGATGGTTTGAGGTCGAATGACGAGAGAGCTTGGGTTTCGAAATGTTTCATGAAAATGTTGGCTATGACGGGGGAGAGAGGGGATCCCATTGGGGCTCCCTTGATTTGTCTGAAGAAATTGCCTTGAAAGATGAAGTAAGTGTTGGCCATGCAGTGTTTGATCAGGGATAGGTTGTCTGGGGATATTTGATGTTTCGTGTCTAGGATGGAAAGTGTTTCTTCAATGGGGATATTTGTAAATAAGGAGACAATATCAAAACTAACAAGGAGATCAGTTGGGGTAATATCAATACTTTGAAGGAGTTCTATGAAGTGAAAAGAGTTTTTGACGTATGACTGGGTTTGTTCGGCAAGGGGTTGAAGGGTTTTGGCGAGATATTTCGCAAGAGGATGTATTGGACAATTGTAAGCGCTGACAATGGGTCGAAGTGGAATACCTACCTACCTACGAATTTGTTGACAGCTGGTGAGATCAAATAAAAAGTTATTATATATTTTTGAAGCGGGATTCTGCGATCTTTAACGTTAGCAAAATGATCTATAATATCCTCATAAAATTTTTTGTCTTTCGCCAAAAGTTTTACCAATTCCTTTTCAATAGATAACAAACTAATATTTTTCAAACGATCCTGGCTCATTGAATTTCGTAAATAAGTTTTAATTCCCTTAAGAGTGGAGAACGAGCGCTCTACGGAAGCCGATGTCACCGGGATAGAAACAATTAGACATAAGAGTTTATAAACTTGGGGTAAATCTTGATTCAAATCATTATCAAAAAGGTATTCAATAGTCCTCACATGATTTTCATTTTACCCCAAAATTTCATTGTCATTATAAACAACGCACAGTCCACTTTTTATGGCCACCTTATCAAAAAAAGTGTATTTTTGACATAAATTTTCCAAAAGGTTATCTGGAAAATTAGCCGAAAATCCGGTTAACAAATTTTTATTGAGTAATTCGAAGAAATGCAGTTCTTTCAAATCAGAGAACCTTATTTCTATTTGACTCCTAATAGTATCCAAAATTTCATAAAATATTTGCTTATAGTGAAGCTCCATATCTGCGTAACTGAATTTCTTTCGTTTTGGGCTAAATTGAGTCGTATCATCAGTAGTTTGAAATACAGAAAATAGTTTTTTTAAATAAACTTCTGCACGAAATTCTGAAATTTTTTCCAAAAGAACCTTGAGCCGATTTCGTGAGTAAATTACATCTGAAAGCTTGTGCTGTAAGATTTGAAAAACTATTTCTGTTTGTTCAAAAATTAATTTGAAGATATTTAAAAAATATATAAATTCCTTATCTTGTAAGTAAGATATTAATCCGCGTGCGGTATTTAAAGTTACTTTATCGGTGAAAAATTCCTCACTTTCAACTATAGAATTAAATAATCAAATCCTAAGCGGCCCCAAACAGAGACATTTTCCTAGTAAAAAGTAAACACTGCCAACAGAATAATTTATTTTTTACCTGTGATCCGTTTAGGCAAGGATGTCTCTCATAATTTCTTGTATTAAAACCGCGGTTTTGTTGTCTGTTACGCTGCACCAAATTATTTAATTCAGGGGTAGGTCGCAATGTTTTCATCAAAACTTTATCCTCATAACTTAGTGCACTAAAGTTATGGGATAACAAATATTCCACTAAGTCACCATTGAAATTTTTGAAATTAACTTCAGTAACCAAACTCATTTTAAAACAATACGCGAGCAATATAAGTAAACACGCTGCCATTAGTAAATACGATCACACTATGATTCAATTAATGCTTTCCAACGAATTCACTCGATGTCACGCGAAATTCTATAGTTGTGATTGGTCGACATTGTATGAGACTGGGTTCCTATCCGTGTTGCCATTTACATGTGTTTTGCTTTTCTATTGCAATGAAGTATTCAATCGGAGTATTTGCACCGTTGTTTGCTTTTCTGTGGCAGGCATAATGAACGTTGAGAATATACCTTTCTAAGCCTTCCGCAGCGTTGCCACAAGTCTTGAAATGAATGAAATGCAGTAAATGTAAATACCTTCTATCTTAATTAATAAATTATATTATATAATATAGGTTGAAAGGAAGGTAGGTGCACAAAATAATATGATTTTGATTAATATGAATATGCTGAATGCTGACTATTCAATATAATATATTAGTGATACACGGAATATTATTGAGAAGGCTTAGCCTCCTTAGCCTCCTTTGACTAGCCGCCCCTGATATATATATATATATATATATATATATATATATATATATATATATATATATATATATATATATATATATATATATATATATATATATATATATATATATATACAGTAAAAATTAATACAAATATAAGTAGGCATATAAATACTCACTATTTGAACACAGATCATGATGTTAGCTCAATATCGTTACAAACTGCTGCAAATAAGGCTTCATTTTGGGTAGAGATTTCCACTGGTACACTTTAAATTGTCAGTCATTCACATAGTATGTTTCACTCGCGAATTTTTCGGCTAGAGTTTAGACATATATCCTATCTATGTATATATATATTCTATTAAAATTTATGTAATTATCGAAGGGTCGAATAACACTGAAAGCACACTGTAAAATGGATTATAAATGGGGAATATTGTCAGTAAAATTATGATTACGTAATAATTTACTGAATTTATATTTTATTAGCAGGAGTATTGATTGGCAATAAATAATTTATTTGATTATGAATGTAAATAATAACCCAAACGACGATTACATACTTAGAATATTAAATGAACCATTAATAAAATAGGGGTTCACCAATGTTTTTTTTTATGTAAATATTTTCATGAATTTATTTTCGATATGAAGAATAAATTGAAAAAAAATTATATACATTTCAGAATATATTCTAGAAGTTATAGTTATATTCAAAAACATGTGATGAAATAGAATATGATTCAATGAAAGAAGGGGACATATATTGAATAAATAAATTACCGGATCACCAGTGTTGAAATTTGTTTATTCCAAAATATAAATTGAAAAATCTTATGAAATATCGTGGAAATGTTAACATTAAAAGTGTGATTAATGTTGCAAGTAAAAATATTTAAAATGGTCAGATATTCAGTTTTTTCAGAATAATAATATAGCTTAAATAAATTTCTAAATTCGCTTTTATCAATCGAAACATTTGTTTTGAATATATTAATTCTAAAAAGTGTTGAGTATTAATGCATTTTATCAAGAACAATTCAAATTTTTAATATACCTAAAAAAATACTTGAACCATCAAATATTTCTGAAATATTTTCAAATTAAATCATGCCACAAATTTGTATAATAAAAATATTTTTATGTAATGAAAAATATAACTAAATGGAAACTAATGAACATATTGTTCATCTATTTGTTCAATAACTCATCACATGAACAAAACGAGTAAAAAGCCATAATTAAAAAAAACACATTCATAAATAAAAACTGCGAAAACAACCAAGCTAAATATTGCGTTTATCAAGTAGCGGAAGAAATTGATGTGCAAGAGGTTAAATAATGAACGAAACGTCATTTATGAATGAAAAATGGGTTTTCATGCCAGTGGATGAACTCTGTCCAAAGGAAAAATCCGACTGAATATTCGGATAAAATGTCATTTGTTCGAAACCCCTTGACGTAAGTTAAATTGCGAAATGTCAATTATCGTCCCCTTCATTCATAAATTTTCCATATTCTCAATTCGAGCGTGGAAAATTCAAATAGTAAGCACTCACTGGAGTTTCTAAAACGTCGCTGCGTGAACGTTGAGAAAAGGTACGAGGCGCGCTTTTGCCAGTCAGGTCTTGGCGAAACTGAAACCCTGTTTTTCCAATTTCCCCGCGGCCATGTTGGGCCTGCGCGATGGATTGTTACGTCACAATCAATATAAAGTTGTAATGAGGCCGGTAGTCGGGAAACAGAGATAATCGATTTTTCCGTTTCGATCTGGTATTGTTCCTGATTTTCATTCAAAAATTCAGAATGTAGGTAATCCAAAAAAGAGAATTTTGAATAAGAAAGCTATTTTTCGATGATGTAGGAAACAAGTGATTTTGATAAAATAGACTATAATCAGTTGAAACTAAAAAAATAATCATTGGTAAAAAAAAAGTTAACAAAAAAGTCTTTCCTGAAAAAGTATGCATATATTTGAAAGTAGATAAATTCGAAGTGAATTTTTATTTTATTTAATCAATTCAGTTACAAGTAATCTATAAACAAGATTAATGAGCAATATTATCCTCATCTAATCTTAAAGCTTGAGTGTTTTACCGAGTTTCGCCCACTACTGTTTCCTCCGTTTTGTTCACTCGTGGAAATTCAAAGTTAATAAGGGAAAAATAATTATACTATATTATGTTCAATATATTATATATAATATACTATAATACTTCAATTATGAACAATTAAAATTCAGAAAATGTATAAAAAATGTCGGGAGGTGCTTTAGCTATACAGTCACATTGGGGAAATGTTCATTGTAACAAAATTTTTTATTATTCACATGAAAAATTTAAATAATATAATGATGACAATGAATGACTATGCTATAATAACTATCCGTATCCATAACTACAAAAGATTTCAATAAATCTGTAGATAAATTAATTCTATATATATATATATATATATATATATATATATATATATATATATATATATATATATATATATATATATATATATATATATATATATATATATATATATATATATAATATAATATAAATATATATATATATATATATATATATATATATATATATATATATTATATAATATATATATATATATATATATATATATAGGTATTAAAAAACTTAATTCAGATTGAATAAGAGAAAAATAATGATGGCATATATCAATCCTTCATGTACGTAAAATCAAAATTAAAAGAATGTTGTGAAGATATTGGAAGAAACTAAGGAATTATAAAAGATATTTCAAAGGACTATAACGATTTTTTCAGTTTTTGTTTCTATTCCTGAAAGTATTAAAAATGAGCTCAATGTGTCTAAGTTTATCAGTTGATGACATTTTTCAGTTGGTAGAATAGTAACTACTTATTTACATAGTTAGTATCTTAAGATATGTGTTGCAGGGCATCTGGCTCCCTCTTGTGGTTTGTTTGAAAACTATGTATTTTGTAGATAAGGACACTATTATGATCTGAAGTAATAAATTAATTTCAGCTGCTCTTTGGTTTCAGACTTGAACACATTGTATATTGTTTTTCAAATATTTTCCATTATTTTAATGAATAACAAAAAAATTCATTTCAAATTACTATCACAGTAAGTTAAAATTAATTTTTGTCTAAGGAATATTTACTTTCATTGATAGTTTACCAAATTTTTGAAAAAATTCTAGAACATTCAATAAAACTGAATTATTGAAATTTGAATATTTCTGCATTCTTGTAGTCAGGTACTAGTATTAATTCACGAATCTAGATAAAAATTAATGTTCGAAATTTATCTCAGAAAAGATGTATTAATTAAACCCATGAGGAAACAGAAATTTTGAAACTCTATCAATTTTGCCTCTATCTACATTATTTTGTATTACAGTTTTATTGATGTTTTACTAGGAATATCTGTTAGCAGGATTTAAGACAACCATAGTTAATCAGTCTTCTCGCTGAAAAAAATTTGAGAACTGAGAAAGTTTTGAAAAAATATATCAGAGGATGAGGGTGGTTTTACCCCTTCTTCCATTTTCTTCTGGGTTTCTTTGATTAAAGAAAGGAGAGTAATCTTCTAAAATGCACTTTTGTCAAATTTTATTCAACTTTTTAATCAATTCTGTATAGTGTACACAAATGTTTTTTTATGTAAACTTTCAAATCCTCTCAGGACAAACGGTACATTTTGGTGTATACGAAAATTGAGTCCAATCAACTTATATAATTATATAAATATTTATGTATATATATATATATATATATATATATATATATATATATATATATATAATCTCTTGATAATTATTAGCAATAACAGGCTTGTTGAATCAAGAGATTCGAAATAGTTCACAGGCAACCAGTGCCGGATTAGCCACGTAGCAAGAGTAGCAAATGCTACGGGCCCCGCGCTCCAACGCCTGTCTGACAGTAAAAAAAAATGAGTTTAGATAAGCGTAAAATATCTTGCATTTCTCAAACGCGAAGCGATTAGGCTATGCTTTACTCACACCAAAAAATCTAAAACTCGATTTTGTCACGTTAAATCGTAGGTATAGATTGTATAATACCCACCACGAGAAACGTTGGTGTCAAAATCTACAACAATAATTTTAAGTTATACCAAATTTCTGAAAATTTAGCGCTGGCCGCACAAGTTATGTGTTTGTACTACTTGCACTGCACTACACGCAAGTTTGTAGTACCTACTGCAAAACTAACATTGGAATTCCCTGATATTGTCATCTATCGAGCTAGTCGTAAAACCCGAACAAATAAAATAGGATTCTATTGACTATCAAACTATTAGAATTTGATTTACATTTATATTTGGCACAACGTAAAAAGCTCTTTAGATGTTAGTCTAGCATTGTATTTCAGTTTACATTCCACCATATTATTGTAACACCAATACTTGTACCCCTTGGCGAATGAAAAAGAGTGGCCCAAGTTTCTTGTCAGTTCTCATGGCTCAACCCCAATCAGCTAACTGACCGTAGGCAAATTGACTCAAATAGCTCTTTCACAAGTATCATGGATGTCATTTACTTACATAAATATAAATTTGAATTTGATTGTGCGTATGTAGCTTTGATTGTAACTAATGAATATTTAAAATAATATATGAACTATTTTATCACCAAAGTTAAAAAAGTCAACCAGTTTTATTTGTAAAAGTTATAAAAATATATAGAAAGTTTATTTCAAAAACTGTTATCATTACATGCACAGATATACGTGTTCCTACATAGCCGCTACGGGTTGTCACGCACACATATTTTCGGTTTTATTCTCTGATCTGAATTCAATACCATAAACTTGAGAACCTAAAGCAAACCAGCTTGGCCAAATTTGCTACAGGCCCCACGCTGGCTTAATCCGGCACTGCAGGCAACAACAATTCGAATATATATATATATATATATATATATATATATATATATATATATATATATATATATATATATATCTATATATTACTAGCTGTAGCTGCCGGGTCTCTTGTTGCTATGCTGTAATTTTTTGTGCAAAATGGCGTATGCATTCAAGGCTACGAGGCCACATCTTCCATAATGATGTGTTAGATATATCAAGTTGGACAATGATCCGTCAAACTGTGTTGTAAATCAGTGCTTATATATATATATATATATATATATATATATATATATATATATATATATATATAAGAATTATTCGTGTTAAACGGAAAACACGCCGGTGGTTATAAAATTAAGTGAACTAGGACATTTATTTGAAACTAATCAAACAAACCTCCTAGCGGAGCTGGTTATAAGAGTTCACGAAGCATCGAAATATCAACATCTACCCTAGACGGTAATTGTTCGAAATGTTAATTTGTTTATCACAATCGATGGAAATTGATAGACAGACTGTTTCGCCCTTATCGGGGCTCATCAGTATCATCCATCCACCGCGAGTGATAACCAAACTAACATTTCAAACGGTGATACATATTTCTTCTAGTAACTCCACGACATATAAATGACACAGCGCAACCAGTCGGAAACAATTGAACCTCATCTTTCAGACAGATGATAACCCCCGATAAGGGCGAAACAGTCTGTCTATCAATTTCCATCGATTGTGATAAACAAATTAACATTTCGAACAATTACCGTCTAGGGTAGATGTTGATATTTCGATGCTTCGTGAACTCTTATAACCAGCTCCGCTAGGAGGTTTGTTTGATTAATTTCAAATAAATGTCCTAGTTCACTTAATTTTATATATATATATATATATATATATATATATATATATATATATATTTATATATATATATATATATATATAAATATATATATATATATATATATATTTATATATATATATATATATATATATATATATATATATATATATATATATATATATATATATATATATATTCTTCAATAAAACATTCAACATCAATACCTAGTGATGCATTAAAATTGAAAATTAAACCTAAAGTAAATAAAACAAGTGTTTTTATACTTAATTAGACTTTAATACAAAAATACATTTAAAATTATCTATCTACATAAATATCATTTTCAAAAATTATATCGTCCTAATTAAGTACATACTACGTATTATAAAAATTCATGTAAATTGTCAAGTTTTCTAAAAATGATATTTGTATATGATACTGAACTGGATAATTCTTTAGTTATCATAATTAGTTGGTCACAGTTAAAAACCGATTGGTCATGCTATTTTAAGTGGTATACATGTGAGTTAGATATTTCATAAGCAATTCAGATTCAAACTTTATAAAATGACAAAATTTCCATTTCACTTAAATCATATAAGAGAGACATAATTGACATGTTCGAGTTTATCACTATGCAGTGATTTTCAGCTAAAAATATCTGAAAAATTTTCTTTGAGTTAAAGCTTTAAAATATTAAACTTTGAAGAAAAAAAAAACTTATTCAACTAACAATAAATAAGAGTGATGCGATTGAGAGTATTATGTAAAATTATCACAGATGTTATTTGTTTACATTTGCCAAGTGATTATAAATCACTTTGTTTTTGAGGTTATAAATTCAGAATGAATTTTGTCGAAGCAACAACACTTTGTGCTAGCTTTTCGATTTTCCTTTTTTATTAGTGTTGTCCGAGTTTTCCTTTTTCTTCTGTCGAAGAATGAAGTTTAGATTGTGGGCCGTATTTACAGCGTAGTAAACATTGGCGTTGGACGGAAGGATCATTTCTGAAACAATACAAATATGAATTAAATACAGTGAAACATAAATTTGACATGGCAATAATTCGTGTGAAAAATTCAATAAATTTTGTACGGAACCATTTCATCATCAGGAGTTATAAATTCAAATCCAAGTTATCCTTGTCTCCTGATGATGACACCATGGGTAACGAATCTTTCAAAGTATTTATAGGTACATAAAAATTCTGACTTATTCCATTCACTACGTAATTTTTCCATTTGAAAAGAATATATTCAAATTTTATAAATATACACTACAAAGCGCTAATGGATACATTTCGCATGTACATAATCATGTTGAGATATATTTCTGTGTATCTCTTTTCGCAAGTAATTATTTCCATTATTTAATGAAAGAATACCATTTAAAAATACATAAATGTGTGGAAAAATTGTTTTCACGAGATTTACAGTAAATTTTATTGCACTGTTTCTAATATTTTTGGAACTAAGTTCTTTATCGCACGTTACACTCCAAGCACTAAGTGGAAGGATGCTATGACTAAAAATGATAAAACGTAATGCAAGCAGGCGTTTCAAAAGATATCAGTTCAGCCAGCATGTGATGTTTAGTTTCAGACAAAAATAATTTTAATATGTGAATTGAAAACAATGTAATATCTCTTCTTCCTAGTATAGAAATAAATAAATAAATAAATAAATATATATATATATATATATATATATATATATATATAAAAATATATATATATATATATATATATATATATATATATATATATATATATATATATATATATATATATATATGTTCAGAAAGATTTCCGCGGTCGAAAGTATTTGAAAAACTTGGTTCTCGGAATGAACCGCGTAAAAGATTTGAAAAATCTCGACGTTTCGGCTCCTTTTGCGAAGCCATCTTCAGGATAATTAGAAGGGAAATAATTCAGATACGTGGCCTCAATCTGCCTACTCCATGAATCGAATTAGGAAAAATCGGAAACAATACGATTGCGTGGTCTCAACCTGCCTACTCCACCAACCGTACTGCTTCCTGTGAACTCTGAAGTCTCAACCTGCCTACTCTTCAGAGTCAATTGACGGGCCGATCGTCGCGTGGCCGTATTTATAGGGAAGGGGGGCGGGTACTCCATTGACGTAGTTATTGACGTAGTATTGACGTCAATGGGGGGGTATTCACGCTCATCAGTGCGGGATGCACTCTGATTGGGTGTGACATGGCGACCACTGAGAAGTGGTTTCCATGCTGATGGGAGTCTGTGACTGTCATCTCTGGTGTTCAAACAATTTGAACGTTTTTCTATTTCTACAGCTTCACGAAAAATTCGGGATTTGAAAGATCGGACGGGAGCAATAGTTCTTGTATTGGGGAAATCGATAATGTGGCCTGTTTGGGTGTGATATTGGGAAAGTGCGTTGGTGATATCTGAGTGTCTTACTGAAAGTGAATGTTCCTTGGCACGGACCTGAATTCGTCGGTTCGTTTGTCCTATTTAAGAACGAGGACAATTGGAACAGGGAATCTCATAAACACCGTGATTTTCGTTAGGAATTTTATCCTCTACGGATCTGACCAGATGGGAGAGTTTTTGTTGGGGGGTGAATATTGTTTTGATGTTTGTGTTTTTGAGAGATCTTGCGATCTTATCTGTTACTCCTTTGATGTAAGGAAGGAATAATTAAGGTGTAGATTCTTGGTCAGTGGGATTGGAAGGTGGTAGAGGTGGGGTGATGTTTGTGTGTTTGCGTATGTTCTTGTTGATTTGATATGTGTTGTAACCGTTCTGTAATAATATATGTTTTAGAGTATTGAGTTCTGATTCACGGTGTTTGTCGTCAGATAGTCGAATGGACATCCTAGACACGAAACATGAAATATCGCAAAAGGAGCCGAAAAGTCGAGATTTTTCAAATCTTTTACGCGGTTCATTCCGAGAACCAAGTTTTTCACATATATATATATATATATATATATATATATATATATATATATATATATATATATATATATATATATATATATATATATATAGCGCAAACTTATCCACAAAACTACTAAAATCCTTCGTAACTATGCACAATAATACATATATTTCGTATAGTTGTGATAGCATACTTCTTCATTGTTCCCGTGTTTTCATGTTCCTATATTCCATATATTACATGAACAAGGCCCTAATGAGAATTATGTTTGTTCTACTAAATTCTGTATAAACTTTGCTCTCCTTAATAGATCACTATTTTGAATAGTTTCCATTTGGTCTAGAAGTGATATATAAATTCAAATATAAATAATTCTGATTTTTTCATCATTTTATTACTCTCAAACGTTTTTGATTGATTTAATTGTACCTGCTATTTGACAACACTTTTCGAACACTTTACTTATAAATAAGCTAATAGCCGTTCCACTGATACTGTTCAGTTTCAATATTATCTGATAAAATTCATTTATTGAGATGGAATAATCATGGAAACTGGTCAAAAAATCGAATTGGTTCTTTTGAAACCAAAAATTGGGATGTCAAATTAAGTAGCACTTATAAAAATCATAAAGTGTGTTAAAAAAAATAACCTCTCGAGAAAATCAGTATTTTCAATCAACTCGACAATTGAGGTGTGTAAAATATACCCATTGTTCAAATTCGATAATATGCTATGAATTCAAATAAGGAAGTCATTTCAAAATCGAACATCATCAATCATTATGAATAGTTATAGTGTGAAAAATGAAATATTCTGTTTGTGTGTGTGTGTGTTGAAACTAACTTAAACAGCCATCAGCCTATGATGATTTTCAACTATCAAATTACGTTTCTTGTTCAAATTCTTAACAATCATATAATTTCTGGATCGATTGAACTGATAGCTTAGTCTTGATAGAATCATCAATAACTAAGTGAATCGCTTAGGTTTTAATATTTTCTGATCTTACATTACTTTTTTTTAAATCAATAGGCAGATTGCCTAAATGGCCTTGACCTGTGCCATCAGCCAACAATTTTTTTTATTTTAATTCTCCTTAGGTCTTATCGAGGATAGAAAACACAAAGTAAACAACGATTCTCACAGTTTTAAACCTAAAGCATTAATAAAATCAAATAGGACTTCATAGACATTCATGTTTTCAAGTGACATGAGGAAACTAAGGTTGTAAGGTTGATGAAATTTCAAAATTTTATTCAGATTTGAATATAGGACTTTTCTATGATGGTGATAATTGCTGCATACTAACAACAAATGATCAATTGTACCTATTTCGCCACAATCGCATAAAGGAGATTCGTTAATACCTATTTTGTTCAAATAAGAAGGACATAAAGCGTGACCAGTCCTCATTCGAGTGATAATACTAATAAATTTTCTTCGATTTTTCAAATTCCTAAACCATGGAGTGGATGCCGGAAACGGTTGGTTAAGTTTATAATATTTTCCTCTAGAATTCTCTTGATATTCATGTTTCCAAAGATTGTAGACATTTTTCTGGAAAATTAGGAAGAAGTCAGAATGATGACATCTCGTAAGTTGTACTAAATTCTTTGAAGCTTCTTTTGCAGCTAAATCAACTTTCTCGTTTGCCGAAATTCCTACATGAGCTTTTACCCACATGAATTGAACATGAATATATATATATATATATATATATATATATATATATATATATATATATATATATATATATATATATATATATATATATATATATATATATATATATATATATATATATATATATGTGTATATATCGACTAGATTTAGAATTAAGTAGAGGAGGGTATCACACACCTTTATCGGGTAGCACCTGAGCCAAAGTGTAAGTGTCCGGATTCCCCTCCAATCCCAGCTTGTACATTGCGTTTCTGATCACCTGCGGCGTTCTCTCGTTATTGCTCAGCATTATGCTCTTGTACAAGACGATTCCGTCTGTTTCTACACCTTCGGTTTCGTAAGTCACCTTTATTATGTAGAAATCTGGACCGCCTTTCTGACTGGGACTCATGGTACCGGTGTGACCAGGCACCTGCAACAATGGTTAACAATAAGCACTCAATTTAAAAATTTACTAATAAATGATTTTTCAATTGATAATTTGGTTTTCATAATTTATTATGATGCTTCATAAAGGTGCTGCTCTGGACCTCACTCCTCTCCACATCATGGTGAGGAGAACAGCTTGGGGAGCAAACCTCAGGTTGGCTAAAGTTGGACTCAAAGGTGCTGCATACGGTACAAGGGACTCAACCCTTACCGGAAGTGCACACCTTGCTGACCTCCCAACTGACGAAATTACCAGGAAATTTAGTTTCAAGAAATTATTTCGAACGGAACTAAATACCAAGAAGGAATGGAGCATAGAATCCATTCGAGCACTGGAGAAGAATACCATAATATGGTATACGGACTGGTCTAAAACTCCCGAAGGAACTGGAGCAGGAGTCGTTGGGCCTCGTACCAAATACTCAGAACCCATGGGCCAGTTCCCTAGTATTTTTCAAGCGGAAATTCACGCCATAGAAAGGTGCATTCAGTTCAACCTCGATAGGAAATACCGGAACAAGGAAATTGCGATCCTCTCCGATAGCCAAGCAGCCATCAAAGCGTTGAGCTCTTATAACATCAACTCAAAGATGGTTTGTGAATGCCTAGACAAACTAACCGATCTGGGCAGGAACAACAAAGTGATCCTCCCTGGGTGCCGGGGCACGTCGGAGTGAAGGGTAATGAACAAGCAGACACCCTGGCACGAAAGGGTGCGTCAACGCCACTAATCGGGCCAGAGCCTTTCTGCGGACTTGGAAAATCTTACTTCCAAGAAGAACTCAATAAAGCTGAAGAAGCAATGAGAGCAACATACTGGCAAAGACTTCCAGGACTGAGGCAGGCCAAAGATCTCCTCGGAAAGTTCAACCGAGCAAGATCGAAGACACTGATTAACCTCAGCAAAACTAGTCTAAAGACAATCACAGGATTTCTCACGGGGCATTGCAGACTCAAAGAACACCTAAGGAAGCTAGGTTTAGAGGGGGACAGCACCTGCAGATTCTGCAAGGAACGTCCAGAAACACCTCACCATATACTGATGGAGTGCTATGCTGTGCACCATGAAAGACTGAACACACTGGGATCATACCAGCTGACTGTAGAAGAAATACCACGAATAGACCCCCTTAAAATCCTCAAATTCCTGAAGGTATTGAGGCTTGAGGGGCTGCTGTAAAACGAGAACACATCGAGAAGCAGAAGAAGATGGGGCACAATAGATCTAGAAGGTCGCAGCGCATCGGTCACCATCCAAACCTACCAATACCAATACCAAAGGTGCTGCTCCACCAAAGAAAAGTTGCCAACTTTTGGTTGTCAACAAAAACAAAATTTTGCTTTGGTGTAGACCTACATTCACAGACACTTTTCTGTTACCAACACGTGTTGACTACACAGAAGTTGGCAACTTATCATTGGTGGTGCAGCACCTTAGAGCTTTGTTTCTCGACATTTTTCGTACGCTCCTAGGAGCCTTCTATAAATGAAGTCACACGTTAAGGGAGAGGAAGGGGGTCAACAAAGAAACATCGTGTGACAGAAGGAGTCATAAACACATACATAAATCTGAAGTATTAAATTTCTAAATATCTACTCTAAGGGTAAGGCAAAAATCTATGAATTCGCATGGATGTCCCTTATCGCTCTCTTAGATGGCACTGGAGGAACTGTTGCAATTTGTTGTTTATCTGCTTGCCCTTAATGATCAGGCAGATTTTTAGCGCTTTTATCGTCTAAATTAATAAGTCGATCGGAATAATCGCAGAGATTGTCAATAATAGAAATTTCAACAAATAACCAATTATACAATTTAAAAAATGAGGATCGCTAAGTATAATCAAACGTACAACAAAACACAATATATTAATTAACAGATAAAGTACATTATTCAGATCTTTTTTGACGAAATTAATGATTATGTTACAATTATAATTGTTGACATTGGCCAATTGAAATATTATCAAGAAGTAAAAATTAATTGGGAGCTTTAAATAATTGGTTTGAACTGATAATAAAAAGTTATATCTGTAACAACAAAACAAAATATATTATATTAATTAAGCAATCGAACAGAATCTCAGCTACTGTTTTGACGAACTTAATAAGCAACCTGTCAAAATAATAACTGAAGAATTGAGTAATTGAAATTTTGAATAACTAAAATAAATCATGGAGTTACAATAAATTGAGAATTTCAGAATTACCATACAACTGATTGTAATTGAAAATATTTTCAACGACGTAACAATTAAACATCGATCGATCCGCTCACCTGCAATCGATTATTGGCGCTTCCAGAATGCGAACTATTCATCGACGTGTCGAGAGACGGCAGCGAAGATCCGCTGCTGGAGTTGGACATCCGCGACGGGCTCAACTTCCTGTCGGCGCCGTTGCGCGGCGAGCTGGGCGTGCTATCCACCTCGTAATAGAACTGCGAACTGTTGCTACTAGACGTCGACGCTATCGAATCGTTCTTCTGGTGCCTAGTCTGCTGTTTCTTGTTATTCTTGACTTGCGTGACCGCCGGCTCGATCTGGCAGCTCAGCTGATTGGCCTCTCGATCGTCGAGGACCAGCAACGAGTCGAACCATCGGTCGAAGGAGGCGTCGACTGCGAAGTGGTAAGCGTTGGCAGCCCCCTGCAACAGTTTGATCTGGGCCAGCACCTCGAACTCCTTCCGGCGCTTGTCGAAATTGATTAAACCGTCACCGATGGTGTCCGGGATGGCGGTGTCAATCATCGTCAGATCGGTGAGGAAGGTGCCGAGGTACGGAATAGTACCGAAGGAGATGTTGGCCGTATGATTGTTCTGCCGCTGGAAGATCTTCTGCAGCTGTTTGTCGTTCTCGCCAACTGTATCGGCGAACTTAGCTGTTCCTGTAATTGGTCAAATAATGAAATTGGATCTACCGCTACACACAATTTTTTTATGCAAAACTACAACTTGAAAAAACAGTAGGTGTATGCCAAATTCGATTTTAGTCTGCACTGAAAGATTATTTAAGGATACTAAGAGGTTTAGAACAGCTAAACGGGATTTTCCCATATCGAGACGTACCTTCCCTCATCAATAACTCCCTCTGCGTCCATTGGTTATTATCCTCGCTGAAAATCCTCGCAAGCTCGTCGAAAACCTCTATTCTTTCTTTAGGCACCGCCTGCCACGTCTTGGTTAGCCTGTAGATCGGATTGCTCTGGAGACCGCTTATGATCGCCTTCAGGCTGGAGAAATTTTTGATCAGTCTGAGCTCCTGCGCTATGTCTATCCAACACGAGATTATCTGAGCGCGTTCTGCTGTTCTGGAAGTGCGTTCCACTAGGATCGAAGAGATAACCCTGAAGGAGACCGCGTTGAACTGGTTCACCGTCGCTGCTACGGTGGCCGCTTCGTGAGATCTGCTTTTGTCGCGTCTAGACCACACGCCGCCTAGACATTGGTGCGGTACGAGTTTCCTAAACAGGTCCTAGAAAGGTATAATATTTCGTTAATGTCCGACTGGTATATTATTTCACAAACAATTTGAAATTATCTCAAAGTCACTTAAATACGAAATATCACCCTAGCGCGTAACTGTAGAGAAATAAAGCACAAGGGCCTAGGAACTTTATTTTGTTTGAACATATACAGCACATAAAACTAATATTGTGAATCATGCATGAAGATGTCCGAGGTAGAACGAAATACCAATCCCCCAAGATATTTTAGTGGAAGCTGCTGAAGCTGTTGATGCGCTTGTCAGGAAAAACTAGGCGAATAATTTTTTCCAATTTTTTTAGGAATTGTTGCAGAGAAATCATTTTTTCATTGCTTCTTATCTTCTTATGAACTATTTATTCTTTACGTAATATTGAGAACTTTGTCCAAAGGGAATTTGGAGAATATGACTCTGACAAATCTTGAAGACATGTCATCAAAACGGTATGGTCGACATGGTACAAGTAGTGTTTCATCAGCCAGGCCTTGAAAAAGAGATATTCTTCCTCGTGAATCCGCCTAGTTTTTTATGACAAAAGCGCATCAACAGCTTTAGCAGCTTCCACTGAAATATCTTGGGAGAGATTGGTGTTTCCTTCACTTCGAAGATTTTTAAACGTCAATCGCTAAATAATTTCTATGTGCTGTCTTATTGAAAAATAACAACTTACAACGATAGTTGGTGTCATTACGTTATAATTCATGTCTCAGGTAAAAGCTAATACCTACCTAATTCGTTTTGAATCAGATTTTTATCAAATTAAAAATATTTAGTCGAACAAACAATTGAATGCACCATGGGTATTTTGAAGATAACGCTTTCGTTCAACGTATGTCCCGTCATTCAAACTAATAAAGTATTGAAGATGAAGATGATGCTTCAATTCGAATTGGAAAAATATTTGAAGTATGAGTGTGCATTCCAAAGGCAATCTTCACAAAAAAACAGAAATTATATAAATCACATCGAACTAGGAAATATTTCACCATGGATGACTCCGAAGACTATATTCGAACTAATCAATTAATTGACAAATAAATGTAATTCTATCTGTGTTTATTGAATGAAAGCAAATAGAGACTGACTCAACGTGTGATTAGTCATAAAAAGGTCATTTCGATTTTTGGTATCTTAATCAAACACGTGTGAACTCGCGGTAAATTCTTGACTGAAGGAATCATATATCTAAAACAACATAAACTCAACTGATAAGGAATTATGCAATTTCTCATCGAAAAGATAATTTCCAATTATATGCACAAAATTAATAGTTTAAGGAATGCTTTAAGCAGACTTGTCATCAGAAGTCAATTTTAATGAACAGCGAGAAAAAAACGCGTGAGCAGTAGAGCTCCGTCGCTGAGGTAGTATTATCCCCTAATTTTTGTTTCTTTTTTCTTTACACATTCTCAACCCACTAAGGCCCGGTTTTTCAATGCTCGGTTAAAGTGATTTAGCTTTCGGCTAATCGATAACCTTTAGGTAAACCGTTTTTCCACCTCTCATCTTGCGCTAACCTACTGCTATTCTATCGGGTAGAGTAACTATCACCTAAAAGTCTTTGTCAAATGGCTAACTGTAAGCTATCTTGCAGACGCATGCGCTCCGTAGGTTAACTACCCCGAACGGCCCGAACAGTCGAGTTTGTTCAACTGCTTTGTAACCAGTAACCTCATTTTCTATTTTGTTTTTTCTACGAAAGATGGAAGCATTTGATTTTTTAAGTGATGATGATGAAGAATAAATTAATAGACTTCATTGATTACCAAAGAAGGCCATACGTGGTCAGAGAAAGAAGTAATCCATTTGACTATTTTGATGAATTGGATTTTTTCACAAGATTTAGGTTAAGAAAAGAAACTGTTCTGAATATATTAGAACAAATTGAACAACAGAAAGAGGCCATAACAGATAGGTATATTATTTCAAACTCCAAAAATATTTTTCCAAGTTTCTATTTTTTCCCTCCAAAGTAGTAGAAGCTGTTTTTTTATTCAATTATTGCTTTGAAACCATTTGCAATTTTTAACAGCAACGATCTATCAGAAGGACTAAAGTTTGCCACTCTTTTCTTCTTCAATGCTTTTGTTTCACCCATTTTATTATAAAATAATCAACAATAACATAACAAAACATATATTTCCGAAATCGACAGCAAAAGGGGAACGACCAATCAGAAGTGCTCCCTGAAACATCAGTACTACCAACGTTAACAAATATATCGCTACCTGACAGTTTGCTAGCCTAAAGTCAAACATTCGAAGGAGAAACGCAATAGTTCTTAGTTGGAACTTTAGCTGATGGTTAAGCTTAACCTATAGTCAGCTAACTGTGAGTTTTAACCGAGCATTGAAAAACTGGGCCTAAGTCAATTCGGAACTGCTATGTAGGTGAGCAAAACCTTTGGTTAAGGGAAACAATGAAAACTTCCAAAAGATGTTGCACTAACATCAACTCAATCTACATACCAAATGTCACCCCCTTAACTGAAACTGTAGAAGCTGTGGAGCTGCGCAAAAATCTCAAAAATATATGAAATATCTTCTTGAAGATAGCGCGGATAGAGAAAATAGTTTAGATCACCAAAACCGGCTGCATACAGCCTCCAAAAAGCCCTAGACGATTTAGATATGTTGTTAATAATTAATTTCCACATCCCTTGCCACCGGTTTCAAAAATTTAGTTAATACAATTCACTTCACAAAAAATTGGAAGTTCTAAGATTTTGACTTAATCTAACCAAATTTTGACAGATGCCAGATGATATCAGATACCAAATTAGGTCTGATGGAAACTGTTAGATCTACTCACAATTTTTTAATTATATATAGCAAAGGGAATTTAACGAATATTCATCATTTAAAAATATTTTTTCTAATAAATTTATATTTTAGTAACTAGGTTTCAACCTTAGAAATGGTCACATTCCTTGGATCTTCTCAACTACCTGATAGTAGAAGCTCATTCGAAAAGTGTATATGTAGCAAGAATTAGGTTAGAATTGATCTTCTTATCATTCGGTAAACATTTTTATATAATTTATTTATAATTTGAATAGTACGTGTGTTATATCACCACCTTTCTTCGAAATAGTATGTATAAATACTCCAAAGCGTCAATTTCTAAGAAAACACACGTCGCTCTGATAGATTGAAAAAATACGTACCACGTCCATTCTGGTCAGTTGTTCAGCGAAAGTCCTCACCGGCACGTCCGGCAACTTGTACATCTTCCATCCGATCGCCTCGACGTTCCTGAGGGCGAACGAGGAGGGAGGTGCCAGAAGAGGATCGTGTTGAGCCTCCCGTGCGTACCTGTCGAGCCTATGACGCACTTTCGCGTCCAATTCAGTAGCCGGAACGCGGTTCTCGCAGAAGCTGAGCAGATGGCGAAGCGCAGGGTGGTGCGGAGGATCCCTGAAGTCCTCTGGATAACTGTCGAGCCACACGTGCAAAGCGGAAATGAGGGTCCTGAAAACGAAGGCGAAATTCAGAATTTCAATGAAATGAGAGAACACATATTACAAATACTTGTTAGTATTATTATAATTTTTCTTTTAGTCCTACTAATCCTACAGATATCAAATTTTCAATCATTAACAGGGTGTCTAATAAAGTCTGGATCTTCAATTCCCTGAGAATTCCAGGATATCCCAGGCGATTTTATCGTTTTTCCAGGTGTATCGAGATACGATTTTTCTCTCGTGGACCACTCCTGTCATACGTTTTTAAGCTATTGCATAGCTTTTATCGCGGGCTTTGAGCGCGGCGACCGAATCGAGAAATTCCGTAACGAAAATAAAACCTAACACCCCCCCACTCCGCCTACCACGTAGCACCGAGCGTTCGCAACGTGTATGTATATGGTACGACTGTACGAAGCTCGCACGGATCGAGACGAGCTGCTCCCAAGTCGGACGAATACGTAAGCAGCTGTTTGTGAGAAAGTATATAGGTGTATAGGTATCTATCATATCTTTATAATGCCACACTCACCGCATGTGCGTATATATGTATACATAGGTGTACCTATGTACAACGGTGATTACATTTGCGAAAAGCAAGTTTGGAAAAAACTGATAACACTTGAAAAAATTCCCTTTGTGCACCCAAAATTCCCCGAGAACTCCAGGAGAAAAAATTTCCCTGAGAATTCCAGGACTTGCAGGTTTTTCAAGGATTTAGACACCCTGATTAATAAGGATTACTATTGAAAAGTCGAACTAACTAGCGGAATAGAAAATGAAATTTGAGAAATAATAATAGAATTAGTTGTAAAACCACCATTACTGCGATCTAACTTTCCCGTAACATCATCTTAAAACTCAATCGTATTTTTCTCGACGAACAACAATTCATCTACTCACTTCTTGTGCTGTTCATGCTGATCCACTTCTTCGTCTGCGTCTGAGAGCTCCTCGTACCGTCGTAGCAGCAACTTCAGCACCTCGCGAGGCGTCGAAAAGCTCCTGTACGTCGCCAGGAAGACATTGATGTACGTGGTCTCCAGCTCTCCGTCGTCGGTGGACAGCGCCTCCACCAGTTTCTTCAGCGTGCCCGCCTTCACGAATCGGACCCTCACGGTCTCCCATTCCAGGTGGGAGATCTCGTCGTCCGAATCCTGCAATATTAAGATGTGAGTGATGGATTTGATTAACACGTCCATTAGACGAATATACTGGGCGGTTACTAAACTAGTCGCGTTCGAGTAAGATAAATAGGTGTGGTAGTGGTCGATTACTAAGCTCGAGATAGATAATTAGGCGTGATCGTTACGAAATATTGTTTGTTACGAAGCATAGGCGCGCTGTAAATCGAGGTGGAGGGTACAAAAATATTTTCACGTGCACTAGGTGAATTATTCTTGAATTTAATTCAAAGAAACATTGTAAATAAATCCAATTGTAATAAAAAAAACCGGACATGTGCGAGTCGGACACGAGCACCGAGGTTTCCGTACAAAAATTTTTTTATTATATGACCTAACTAAAAATTTACGGTTTTCGCAATTTTTCCTTTATCTGTGCATCTTACCAAATTTCAAGATTCTGAGTTTACGGAACTGTAGGTTTTGATTGTTTTGATTGAGTGTCGAAAATTTTCGGAAATTTGCGGCATAAACGGCTGTATCTTTTGATTGCGTTGGCTTAGGAGTTTGATTTTTTCAAAGCTCCAAGGGTCAGTAGACCTGAGTATTTGATATAAATTCCAACTTGATACCTTTACGTATTTCTGAGAAAAATGGTCTTCACAGACAGACGGATAAACGGACAACAAAGTGTTTCTATAAAGATTTCGTTTTTTCCTTTCGAGTTACGGAACGCTAAAAATTAGTAATTCTTTCACAATCGCTGTTGGCATTCTTCTCTTATACTTGAGATAATTCATAGTTTCACATGATTCAAATATTATATAGGATGTGTAGAATCTCGACAAAATAAATGGACTTATACACCTTTTCGAATGCTGAAGATAAAGTGAAAAATTAAAAAAAATTCTTGAATAATTAAAAACTATCAAACAATCTTCCATGAAGCTGCTTATATGACGCGAAATCTGCATTCCCAATGCAACAGTGAATTACAAAAAATGTCAAGTCTACCCGACTCAAGATCTGCATACAGCTGTTTCGATCTTATTAGATCTTCAGTGCAGCTTACTTGACTCGGAGTGAATTGACATATTTCTTATTGTTGCCCAATAAAATCGCGGCCGGGCTACTCTATGGATTGAATATTTGACCACGATCATCCAGACTATATTAGTGGCTCCGTAGCCCAGTGGTCAGTGCGTTGGACTACTGAACAGAAGGTCGCTGGATCGAATCCCGGCCGAACCATCGAATTAATGCGGAGCCACCTCTCGAAAGGCAATGGCAAACCACCGAGAAGTATTCTGCTTTGTAAAGCTCTATAAAGACGTTCGGAACCGTCATGAAACTGTAGGTCTCTTCTATTCGTGCATCACTGTATAACGCACAACACGAATAGTTGTAGAGAGGTCGCCTACGCCCGAAACCGGCTACGGCACCGGATGAGATCTAGTCTATTATATATAATTTGATGGTTGAATCCCGAAGATTCGTGAAACTGGAGACGTGGCAACATTGTTCATTGAAAACAAATATCATATTCCATTATTTGTTACTCATTATGAATGGTTTGACGTATTCGCGAGTTGCATACTGACGTATACGGTCATTTGAAATAATAATAAATACAGTTTAACTACATTTCACGTCGAAGAGATTATCGAGCGGTGTTGCCAAATTGTCTTTCATTATTCAACGGACGGGATGACACATGTGACAACCGGGTTTTCCGACAAGTACATTAAGCAGTAATTATTTATCGGTATACATAGGCCCATTTCAGAAGTTAATAATTTAAAACGGGTGAATTGATGGCACAGAAGGTCGCTGGATCGAATCCCGGCCGAACCATCGAATTAATGCGGAGCCACCTCTCGAAAGGCAATAGCAAACCACCGAGAAGTATTCTGCTTTGTAAAGCCTCTCTATAAAGACGTTCGGAACCGTCATTAAACTGTAGGTCTCTTCTATTCGTGCATCACTGTATCACGCACAACACGAATAGTTGTAGAGAGGTCGCCTACGCCCGAAACCGGCTACGGCACCGGATGAGATCTAGTCTATTATATATAATTTGATGGTTGAATCCCGAAGATTCGTGAAACTGGAGACGTGGCAACATTGTTCATTGAAAACAAATATCATATTCCATTATTTGTTACTCATTATGAATGGTTTGACGTATTCGCGAGTTGCATACTGACGTATACGGTCATTTGAAATAATAATAAATACAGTTTAACTACACTTCACGTCGAAGAGATTATCGAGCGATGTTGCCAAATTGTCTTTTATTATTCAACGGACGGGATGACACATGTGACAACCGGGTTTTCCGACAAGTACATTAAGCAGTAATTATTTATCGGTATACATAGACCCATTTCAGAAGTTAATAATTTAGAACGGGTGAATTGATGTGCGGATTTATTTGGTAGGTTATTACCACCCTCCAAATTCGAAAGCATGACATGTACAGTAACTTCACCCTACTCGAAATACGCATTCATTATTCTCAACGAAGCGTTCTAATCATTTCCATTTGATCGGTTAATGTCAAAAATGAGATACATATGCTTGAACTTAATGATTTACGAAAACCGGCATTACAATAATTTCATGTATAAATTTAGAAGATAAACTAAGATAGTGTTTGATATTGGGGAACAATTAGAAATATGTTATTTCACTCCGAGTGGAGTAAGCTGCACTGAAGAGATCTAATAATATCGAAACAGTGTTATACAGACTTTGAATCGGATTGACTTGGCATTTTCACTGTTGCTTAATACAAATAACTACCTCCCTTGGAAGATTATTTGATAATTTTCCAATTATCGAAGAATTTTCCTTGTTCTCTTTTTGTGATATACTAATTTTTTTGCAGAAGAACTATATTTTCATGCATTGAACAAAGTGCAATCAAAAGTACCTATATCTGAGACCTTACAGATAGTAATGAGCTGAGAAGTGAAACATATAGGTACTTAGCATATAAAATGAATAACTTTAACAAGCGTATTCGAACAAAAAAAATTGACAATATATCTGTGTTAATATATCTCAAAAACATTATAAATGTCGATAATACAACATAAAATTCCGATCACTAAAAAAAAATTAAAAATCAGTCAAGTGCGAGTCGGACTCGCGCACGAAGGGTTCCGTACCATTGACTATGCCCCCCTTAAATATTCATTTAATTTTAATTTTTTTATTCATTATTAAAGTAAATATAGGTACAATTAAGTTTTTTGTATGGGAGCCCCCCTCAACCCCTTAATACATGATTTTTTTAAAATTGATAAAAAACAGGTACAGTGGGAAAAAGACATATAAGTATTTTATCAGAAGAATATTTTAAAAAATAAAGCACAATATTCTTTGTCAAAAAAAAAGAAAAACTGGTTTGTCCCAAATATGGCACAGCATGCAACATGAACTATTTTATACAGCCAATATTTCATCTTCATCTGATATTTTATCTTCACTTTCATTTTGATTAAAATTATGTATAACTACATTTTTTTAATGCATAAAATAACTTGGGATCCATATAGGGTTGCCAACCCTCCCGGATTGCCCGGGAGACTCCGGTAATAATGGTTATCCTCCCGACCTCCCGGGTTACAATAATTTCTCCGGTTTTTCTGAAATTATACGTAACCGTCGCTGTAACAAAACTTCCATCTTTAATGATTATGATATTATGGTGAAAAACCGTCAAATATTAGATACTGCTCGAAAGCAAATTGAATATAAATTTAAAATTGATTGACAATTTCTTACACCCCTCCCCTAGTGGATTTATAAAATTCTCCCGGGTTAGTCCTGTCGAGAGTTGGCAACCCTAGATCCATAATATATCAGAAAAAGATTTCTTTCACATCTTCTAAATTCATAATCGGCAGATATGGTCAAGTCAGATATACTTTTGAACTGCATAATGTTCCATATATGGCACAATATGGTCAAGTCAGATATACTTGAATTGCATAATGTTCCATATGTGGCACAAAGTGATTTTTAGATGAAAAATGTCAATTATTCCTAAATACGAGTACTTGCCACTATGAGGCAGTTACTAGATGTATATTTTTTACAAAAACAATTTTTGTTGGGTAGAATGTTACGTGGATGAACTCAAAACTATTACTCAATCTACAATAATACTGACAAGCAGCTGATTCATCGTCACCATTTTGAAAACCGTATATAACTGCGAAATAATTACAGAGAGGGAGCTGCCTCTTTGGAAATATGTTTGTATGTGCCAGAAATGGTAATTCATGCAAATTAAGTAATATTTCTATGACGTATGTATTAAAGAGATGTACCTAAAACATTGGTTTGTGCCATATTTGGCAAATGATGCAACAAGGGGTTAAATATTCATTTTATTTTAATTTTATTATTTATTATTAAAGTAAAAATACAACTGAGTATTTTATGAATATTTCAAGTGTCTACCGGTTGCCATTATTCATATCTAGCAAAAAAGGGCAAAAAAATCGCGTTTGTTGTATGGGAGCCCCCTTAAATATTGATTTTATTTTGTTTTTAGTATTTGTTGTTACAGCGGCAACAGAAATACATAATTTGTGAAAATTTCAACTGTCTTGCTATCGAGGTTCTTGAGATACAGCCTGGTGACAGACGGACGGACAGACAAACAGCGAAGTCTTAGTAATAGGGTTTCTTTTTACCCTTTAGATACGGAACCCTAAAAATTTCCAAATTGCATTCAGGTTAACAAAAATGAAACATTTGGAAACAATTTATAATTAAGAAATGATTTTTTTTATAATGCTTTTCAGAAATATGCTGTTTGAATTGACGATTTGAAATTTTTAAATCTAAAAAAAATTCCGAATAAAAATTCGCAGTCAACTCAATACTCCTGCCATGCGTCAAATAGACCACTTAGTGGTTCAATCCTCGGAAATTCCACGGAAAACAGTGGCATCGGTCATTAGGTTAAATGATAATAGTTTCCAATTATCTAGCATTCAATCTACAAGCAATAGTGCATTCATTCTAAACACAGCAACTGTTTCATGAACAATTAATTATTTTTTGATAATAGGAAATGTGATCTATAACAACGCCTTCTTCAATAAAAATAGGTGAGTACGTTGATGATAATCAATTCTAGGAAATGGTAATAAATAAAAGATATAACCCATATTTTTACCCCGAGGCGAAGCTAAGGGGTTATAGTCTCACGACAAAAAGTTAGTAGCTGGTCCGATTTTAAAAATTCCAACGGATATCGATAAAACACATGTGATTTCATAAGAAAAGTGTTTGCAAAAATTTTTCCCCACGAAGAATAAAAAGATTATAGCGTTTTTTAGATTTTTTTGTCCATAGACATGTGGTGCTATCTATAAATCTTAAACCTAAACCGATTTTTACAATAATGAAATAAAATGATAGCATTTAATGTGTAGTTTTTTAATTTATATAATACATTCAAAAAATATTGACGTGGCCCCACCTAGAAAAAAAAATTAGTAAAAATTATGAATTTCACTCAAATCTTTGATTATATCTCTAATACTATACATTTCCCGATGTAGTCACCATAAAGAAAAATGATCAGGCATTACGACATGCACATGCGCCGAGGGGTTTTATCATTCCTAGTATTACGCAGTAGGGGGTCCGGATTTCTTAATATATGTAATCCCTTTCAGATTTCACTTGTTTTGCCATTTAAGTAGTCTTAACTTAACTTTTTGAAAATATGTTAGTGGCACGTTTTTTCCAAATTTTTATGGTTTTGATTTCAGGTGTATGCTTCTAAAAGCAATTTGGGAGTTTTTATCACTAATTTGTGACATTTCTTGTTTTGAAACCTTTTGTTTATGCCATAATTTTTATTGTAATCTTCTTTTCTGAAACCACTGTATATATGTGTGCGTGTGTCAATATATTGTCAATTTTATACTTGATAAAAATTGGTGCATTGCGAAAAACTTCGATTTGAGATGTCAAAATTCTGAATTTCTGAACGGTGTACGGGGGAGAACAGAAAAAAACTACTGTTTTTTTCGACATTCTTAAAAAAGTTTATTTGGAAAAGTTGTTTAGATTTGAAAATAATATTCAAAATTGAAATCACAGCCACCTACGCAATAAAACAAAAATCTATTTTTTTATTGTTCAAACCCCATAAAGAGTTCTAGTATCTCATATTCCATTTTAGCGCCTCCCTTATATTACCTACTAGAGTAATATTTGAATCTGAAATTTAAATTCAGACCAATTTATTACCCGAACTAGTATATCGATGTTTGTTGAAATTGGTTTAAATTTTGACTAGCTTTTCGATTTTTTTTCGAATTTGATATTTTACTCTGTATATGTCCAATGTCCATAGTAACTATCAGTATGGTTTAATGACAAGAAATAATTGATTAAATTAATTATAGTCATATGACGGAGGCGCCTAAGGTGTGTATGACATCTTAGTACTCCTTATATGATAAAATTGATTTTTTTGTTTTGATGCGCAGGGGGCTGTGATTTCAAATCTGAATTTGGTTTTCTAATTTAAGGATAAGAGCAGTTTACTCTTGATCCAAATTTCTATTTTTTGTTCTCCCCTGTACACCGTTCAGAAATTTATAATTTTGACATCTCAAATCCAAGTTTCCCGAAATGCATCAATTTTCCAAACGAATCAAATTTTCTGACAAATTGATAATAAGAAAGTTTCCCATATGGTGCAAACTCTTTGAAAATCACTGTGTGTGTGTATATATATATATATATATATATATATATATATATATATATATATATATATATATATATATATATATATATATATATATATATATATATATATAATTATTCATTCGAATTGTTGTTGCCTGTGAACTTTCTAGAATTTTCAATTTTTCTAGAAAGAAAGTATAGTTTAGAACATGTGATCTCCAAAATCACAAGTAATGTCTTTTTAAAGACAACAATCAAATATGTTAAACCTATTTTGTACATTACGTGGGTGAAGGTTTCTGTGGTTCCCTTCCCATCTAATATCAACGGACCTGTCTGTTGATATTGGACTAAATAGCACGTAATTAATAACTGAAGACGGCCACAGCCGCAATGAGAAATTTTTGAAAAAAAAATAAATAGTACCCTATTATTATTATTATTATTTGACTCTTCAAAATCAAAATAATTTGAACCTATTTCGAACATTACGTGGGTAAAGGTTTCTGTGGTTTCCCTTGCCATCTAATAATAACAGATTTGTATGTTAATATTGGACTGAATAGCACGTAATAAACAACACAGAACGGCCACAGCCGAAAAATTTTAGTGAAACATAGTAGTCTGTTTCTATTCAAATTTTTCAAATCAATAAATGTCAAAGAAATTTCAATTTTTTCAAAAGTTTTGATAAAGCCACGAATGTCGTGGCGAAACGTCAACTTTTTAATAAAATCTAGTTTTTTAAGATTCAACAAGCCTGTTATTGCTAATAATTATCAAGAGATTATATGTATGTATATATATATATATATATATATATATATATATATATATATATATATATATATATATATATATATATATTTATGTATATATATATATATATATATATATATATATATATATATATATATATATATATTTATATATATATATATATATATACCTATATATGTATATATATATATATATATATATATATATATATATATATATATATATATATATATATATATATATATATATATATATAGTGGAGCCGACTCCTGAGGGTGCCCGAGCCCCCTCAAAAATTTAGTTGGGGAGACAGCCCCCCCAATAATTTAAGAAAATTATTAGTTATATCATACTCTGTAAAATCACAAAATTATGTTGGCATTTTTCATTTTAATCATTTACTAATTTAGAGCAATATTGAAAATCTTTATGAAATAGAGAATTAAATACATACAGAATGTTAAATTTTCATTTTCGAAATATTATTACTAGTTTAGTACTGTATTACTATATTACTAGAGTACCTACTGTATTATTTATTTTCAAATACTTACATATTTTATAATACTCAAATATTTTCAAAGCATTAACTTTGAAATATTGTTTTTATTCAATCAACCCTGAGACTTATTCAAAGTATGCTTGAATTAGCTATTTCACTTATCAATCAAAGCGCTATTACTGCGCGACAGCAATATTTAATGTTTTATTATTTTAGGTATTTTAGTTTAGGATTTATTAAAATATAATTTCAATTTTTCAGAGCTATATATTCACTGCTCTGTAATAGTCTAAAAGCATAATTAATACTCTAAATTAAATTAGCTTTTTACGAAAATACCGTGTGTGTTTCGTTTTTCAAAGCCAAAAAATGTGTCGTCGAGTTTCCCGGAGTGTCGAGTTATCGAAAGTCGAGTGTTCGGGGTTCTAATGTTGATCATATGACTCTAAAATGCTTTAAAAAACTTTCAAACTGGAAAATTTCCCCCGGAATGCCCCCCCCCTTCTGTATGTATATATATATATATATATATATATATATATATATATATATATATATATATATATATATATAGGACATGAAATAAAACTCAAAAGTCGTGGTTCTGGAGGTCTAAAATGACTTCAAAACCAACTCTCGCATCTCGCTGTACACTTTTGCTATAATCCAATAGTCTATTATTCTAGGGAAAAATACGACTAGTATTTAGTTCCACGAAACAACCCACCTGGAAGTCAGTCCGTGTCAAACAGTCTCAATTTGCGAAGTAGATTTCCCCCAAAATCCACTCGGACGCTAATTAAAATACAACGAAGCTTTATCGATTTTCACTGATTTCCTTTCGAGTGCGTTTACCTCGACTGGGCGTACCGAGGAAATGAGTCATGCACCACGCTAGTCACGTTCGTTTGTTTTCCACAGAGATTTTCTCCAATTATTGCCGATCGCTTTATTCTACAGAAGATGGAAACATTGAATCACCACTTATCAGCGACGGAGCGTATAACAATCTGAATTTTCCGCTATCGCGAAAAGTGAAAATTAATAATTATTCGGAACGTAGGTAACAAAACATTTTTTCTATGAGCGTGTGAAAAGTGATACTCTTCCGCACTAGTGCGGAAAAAAAATTCTTCCATTTTCTTCAGATATTGAAAATGGACCTCACGTTTAGTTGACACTTAAACAAACATGATCTTCGAGAAATGGAGAACATTTCTAATGTGCCAAATTTATTGAACTCGGCTATTTATCTACAGAATACTACTCATTGTTTTTTCAATATGAATATTTTCATTGAGTTGTTTATTGTATCCTAATCTTCGAGAATAATATAGTTCCAATTTTCTTGTGGTTGACAGTAAACGCAAATCCTAAAATATATTCCTTTCTTGTTTTGTTTGAAAGTTTGACAGAACTCCGCTACGCGTCGTTAGGTCAACCGCAATCGCATGCGAAAAGTTCCATACTTTCCGCGCTTGTTATTGAAATAACTATTTCTCACTTTTTATCCGGGCCCAAAATTTCACTACGAAAAACAAGATAAATTTCGTTTTCATCATAAGGTTAATGATACTTTTAAATAGATTAATAGGAATAATTAGTTCAGAACAATAACGAAAAAAGCAAGTAATTTCCTTGAGCGACTAATGGGGTTACCTTCTAGGAATTCTTCGAGCTCTTAATATAATCAAGTCACTAAATTGCTTCTTATACAATGTAAGGCAGCGTTCCTCAATCTTTCAGGATTCGCAACTCAATTTTCCATCATAATTTGTAATTTTGTAATGTATTTTTTTGAGTTTTTCGGCTCTAAACCTAAAGTACGACCCAACAACAAAGTGTGTACGTACCTACCTTTCAGTCATTCCAACAATTTTTTTAATAAGACTTTCTCTTGGATATGCTAAGACCGAAAGACAAAACAAAAAAAAAGTATTTTCTTTTGTATGTGTGTGCACTTTTCTTTCAGTTACTTTATCAATTTTTATAAATAAACGTTTCTCTTGGATATATTCGCGAACCCCCCTTTAGTGTGCTCTTGCCCCACCCTAAAGGGGTCCGCCCCACAGGTTGAGAATCGCTGATGTTAGGTTAGAATTTCATCTGAACCCTATTTTATTCAACATTTTATATTTATTGAAATATTAGGAAAATTTGAAATATTTTTCATAGATTACTACTCACCGAATGGGAGGATGAAAGACTCCTGGTGGGACGGTGGTAACGTACTTTTTTGAGGTAGACCGTGTAGAGGGCGCCATCCGCCTTCTCCTCGCCCCACAGTCGCCATGTGGGCTGCTGAAACAATACCATGAAGATGCAAATAATCGTCATAAGAAAATTCGTTAAATTATGCATATATGTGTAATCCACAAATAATGAACTCGAGGGGACCAAGAATAATAGTGTTCACCTTATAAGACTGAAACAAAATAATTGAAAATATGTATGTATGGATGAAATAGAACAGAAATATTTTGCTTAGAATGTAAAATAATCTTTTAACGACACTGTGTATAGAAAACACTGTTTCTGAAAAAAGTCAGTAATTTTACCCAGAAAGTTGTTTTTTATATGACTGTTCTGTGAAATAAGTTCGAGTTTTCAATATAGGTTTATATATATATATATATATATATATATATATATATATATATATATATATATATATATATATATTCACCTGTTTAAAATAATTTTATTGTATTATAGGTTGAGTCACAAATATTATTGTTTTAATATTAACAAATTTAGTTGTGTAGTAACCTTGTTGTGATTGAAAGATCTTAATGAAAATTTATCATGCATCTTCTTTCTTACATTAACAATTCGATCGGGACTTACTCATAATTCTATTACTCATAAATTTATAAACAGAACAGAATAATCTAAATATAATTCATATATTCAGTTCAATTATTTGCTTATCATTTATATTATATACGATGACGGGAAATGACACGATTGTGGGATGTTCTCTTTAACCCTTGATAATTAAGTATAGAATTATCTAAAACTGTTCAAATTTTTAGAAATTACTACCCACCACTTTTCGAAAAAATTGAATGAAAATATTATGTATGAACATAATCGAACACAAGGTTTACTCAGAACTTTATTTTTCAATTTGGAAAAGTCACACTAGCCTTAATGCTTTCCTAGTTGAAAAAAAACCGATTGAGCAGCAAGAGCTCCGTCACCAAGGTCGTAATTTCGTGCGATCGAGATACGATTCAAACGGAATAATTAATTTTTTGAGAAATCACGCTTCAATTATTGTGAACCATAATGAAAATAAAAAAGTAATTTGTTTTATTCAAAAAAAATTCGCGTAGTGCATCGTGTAATGAAAGCGAAGCAGGTCGAGAAACGATTCCAACGAAATAGTATCCGCGAAGTGCAGCGCGATTGAGGAAAAGAGTTGAAACCCACAAAGGAACGTATTCCAATATGAACTCAATCTGCAGAAGCTGTGGAGGTAGAGATTCACGGCTTGACTTAATATTCAAGCTACTTGACTTGACTTGACGTGATTATCAAGTCAAGTTCAAGTCATTTGTATTTATTCATCAAGTACTTGAAAACTCAAGTACTTCTATCAAGCTACTTGATTTTTAGCAGTTTTATAAATGATGAAGTGTGCAATATGCTTCACTCTCTAATGTTTTGGGAAATTGTCTTGAAATTGTTCAGATACTTACAAACTCGATCTATCATCGACCACTCCGTGTCTGTAGGCTTCAAAGTTTTCATATTTTCTGTGTTATCACAAAGAATGTTTATAGACTTTCTTATATTGAGGCCACATAGCAGCATATCAAAAGTTGAATTCCATCTTGTTATGACATCAAATTTGGTATAGCCATTGCTAATATGGTGCAAAATTTTTCGAAATCGTTGCGCAGATTTTCAGAATTTTTTAATGCCTTTTTAATGCAGATATTCCACAATTTTTCATTTTCAGTCTGGTGGGTTTCGTTGTGCAAAGATCAAGATTGTGCGTATCAAGATCAAGTAATATCAAGTAGCTGGATTTCAAGTCAAGTAATAAATATCTCAAATCAAGTCAAGTCAAGTATATAAATTGTCACGAGCTTGATTTTCAAGTCAACTCAAGTAGTTTGTTAAAATATCAAGCTACTTGACTTGATGAATCTCTATGTGGAGGTAAGCGAAATTTCAAAAACCACGGAGAAACAAGAAATATAGTCTGTCCAGTCTAAGTTGGCGTGTACGTCACAGTCATGCGCAAATAACGACGCAAGGCTGCCTACCCAAATAAATAAAATCGAAATGGTCAAAATTCATATCTGTCGTAAGTAATTTTCTGAAAAAGTAGTTATATGGTGATAGTGACCGGATCATCCATTTCGACAAATATTCTGTTCTTAACATATCAAATCTAATGTATCTCTCAAGAAAAACTAACATTCCGAGTAATGAAAATAAATTGAATGTTTGTTAAGTTGTCATTTAATTGAAAAATTTGCAATATTGTCGGACCCTCTCGACCAACGGTAATCGGCATTTCACGTTTGACAGTCGCCGAGTAATCTAGAAGATTTTGTAATTAAGTTTGATTTATCGATCGATGAATCCCCGCCATGTCAAACATGCAAGTTATCTCATTTTGTTGAAAATTGGGTTAGGTAATTAGATTTAAGATTATTTATTACGTCTGGCAACAGTGTTCATGATCGACGTCATATACAATTGGTGACGTACACGCCAACGGTCGCTGGACAGACTTAAAAATGGCGATCATTGGAAAAATTTACCCAAATTCTGAAAGATTCCTTCTGCCTCGAAAAAAACTCAATTTCAGCTCAGTAGATTTGAACCGCTGTAGAAGACATTATTTACCGAGGAAAAAAATCAGACAGAAAAATCGTAGTACAGGAGGTCTGAAACGGATTTGAAAAACTACTCTAGCACTTGACTGTTGACTTTCTATACACAGATCTATCATTTTCGGGGAAATTTCGCCTCAAAACATTATCTTAAAAAGGTTAAGTGACGATTTTTCAAAATAAGTTTTTCATGTTCTGTTCGTTAAAACAAAGTAATTTATTGTACCTGAATATAGGCAGGGCCGGATCTACAATGGGGCATCCGAGGCGGGGGCCCCGAAAATAAAAAGAGAAACATATTCAGCTCTTTCTGGACATATTTAAAAACTTTATTCAAAAACAAACTTTAAAAAAATTATTGAAACATATTCAGTCCTTGAAACACTTGTATCAGATTCCCTAAATGAAAATTGTCAAAAATGCCGGCGTCAGGCATACGATGGTGCAGCGGTCATGAGCGGTGAGTATTCAGGATTGCAACAGAGGATTAAAGACGTAGCTCCACATGCACATTTTGTCCATTGTGCTACGCATAATTTGAACCTGGCACTGAAAAACGCAGTTTCGTCCAACAGAAGCATTGAGGAATTCTTTGAAACTGTTCAATCTGTTTATGATTTTTTTTGGCAACAGTATAAGTCGATGGGAGAAATTACAGAGCATTTTTATTAGAGCGGTGGTGCACCCACTTTGAAAACATTGAATCCAACTCTCTTTTCTGGAAAGTACGATGCTGTTCATGCTTTGAAACAAAGGTTTTTTGATGTACTAAAATGTTTAAGCCAAATAATATTGAAAACAAAAAAGTCTAACCAAAGAAAGTTTCTAGAAAAAGATCACGTAAGGTAAGTCTCACTTTGATGAGTTGTCGCAAGATGAGAGATTGAATGATCCCCAACAGCGCCTTCGAGTTAATGTTCTCTACCCGACGATAGATACAATATTATGGGAACTTGAATCTAGGTTTGTTGGAATGAAAAACGTTCTGAAAACTTATAAAATCCTGCAACCTCAGTATCTCACAAATTCATCCAAAAGCGAGTTGGAGCAAGAACCAAAACCATTTCGAATGATGTGTCACCTTCCTTTTCCCCTCAGTTGCTTTCTGCACGGTCTGCCCTGAATATAGGTACTATATTCAGCGATCGATTTCAGCAACAAAAAGTATCAGCGTCAATACAATGAACTACGCAATCCACGAAAATATCGCAGTCGAGTCAGTCACCAAAAAAAATCGATTGACAGCACCATAAATGACGACGCATATAAATTGTCACTCAAAATCGACGCAGCAATTATCCCTCTACGATTCTGCGAGGATCGCTGTCAAAAAAACTGATGTCAAACGTCATAGAAGCGAGAACTCTGAATGACAAGTCGAAAAGATTTTCCGATTCCACTTTTTACCATCATTCCCACCGACAGTTGGTTTCAAACGACGCTGGCCTTGTTTTCTCAATTACCATCAACAAGACACAAGGACAATAGCTTCAGGTTTATGGAGTAAATCTGACAAATCAATGTTTTTCACACAACCAATTATATTTTGCATATGTGCGAGTGAGACAGCCGAAAAATGTATTTCTAATTAAATATTATTGATAACAATTTTCGTAAATATTTGAATTATAACTCAAAAAATATTTTTTTTCGGACATTAAGCGTTGAAGGCACCATGGGTATTATCAGTAGTAATACTATACGTACTTCAAAATGAATACGATTATACATCTCAAACTTCCTACATAATTACAAATCGTGTCAGTTTGACAGAATAATCCTCCCACTTCGCGGTGGATTATTTAGACTGTCAAACTGACACTCTTTGTAATTATGCAACAAGTTATCGATGTATAACCTAATTATTTTGAAGTACGTATAGTATTACTACTGATAATTTTTTACTAACTATAGTAACCAATCAAATTACTTAATTTAGAGTCATGCTTCAAATTTCATCCAATCACATACGGATTACAGCGATAATACCCTACATGTGGTGTTTTCAGTTTGGTGTAGTTTTGTTGAATAAAAATGAATAAATATTAAACGTCAGATTGAAAATCAATTTTTTGAAATCTACAAAGTAAAAAATTATCTCATCGAATACCCCTCGGACCTTGATAAATCCTCAAAATTTTGTCATAGAGAATCCTCTAAGCGTGTTGCTTAAGGCTATTATCAAGCAACGCGCTTTCAGCATTCTCTATGACAAAATTATCTCGGTATTATCAAGGCCCTAGGGGTATTACTACTGATAATACCCATGGTGCCTTCAACGCTTAATGTCCGAAACAAAATATTTTTTGCGTTATAATTCAAATATTTACGTTGGAGATGTATAACCGTATTTATTTTGAAGTAGGGGAGACCGGGTACAAAAGTATCATTTTGTACTTTCGCCTTGGTTTCTCGTTAGGTGTTACTATTTCGGTGAAATTGATATAGCCATACATAAATTCCGTTTATGTTCTATACATTAGCATCTTAAATTACCTTATTATTGTGTATTTTGTATGAATCACAGAAACTTTAAAAAAGTTTGTCATTTGTTACTTTCGACCACGTTGGCGGGCCGAAAGTAACACGCTGTGGGTCGAAAGTAACAGGGCAAAGGGGTTTGTAATGATATGATATGATATGACATATTTAATCAAACAAATATTTATTGGAAAATTTTCAGTGTCAGTTTTTTCTATTCAGACTCGCAATTATGGCACACATAATTCATTGACGCATTCAGTACCTATGAGACCACATTTTGCATTCGAAACAATGTAGACTTTGCTTATTCAGTCGACTATTGCTAAAATTTTCTGAATAAACGAGGTAGAAGCAATCTTCATCGCCTAATTTATTTTCCTTGTCTACAACTGCGCTAGTATTTCTAGCTTAATTTTTTTTATATATCTATGTAATGTAACATGGCAGACATTCAATTTTTTTTGCTATGGCTCTAATTTTTTCACCATCATTAAAATGCTCTTCAGCCGCTTTTTGATAGACTTCCATGTTAGTTGTTATTCGTGCGGTGGTTATTATGCGTTGTCGCGGCATTTTGTTGAAATAAACACACACACATAAAAAGTTTACTTAGAGTAAATCAATATGGGGACAAAAGTAACATGTTACTTATGTACCCATAGGGCTGCGTTACTTTTGTACCATACAGCATTTTTGTTAGAACATGAAAGATAGCCTTGAAACGGAACATGCTAGACAAAAACGAATTTAAGCACTGTAAAATCAATCTAATCGAGTATCATTAAGCAAATATTCAGATTAATATCATCCCTTAATACTGCATAAACATTAAATAAGTAAACGTCAAAAAATTTACTTTTGATTTGTGAAATCACGTAGCGTCCTCTCACACGATCTAACAGTGCGTGGCGCGAGCGGCGATTGAATGCAACTAAAGGTGGCGCCACTGGCTATCACCTGACAGCAGCTAAGTGGCGTTTTGACAATTTTTTAAACCTACAGAGCATTTGTTACTTTCGACCCGCCGTTACTTTTGTACCCGGTCTCCCCTACGCATTGTATTTGATACGATTATTTATTGAGTAAATTAAGTAAAATCTCCGAATCGACTAATTTTTGAACAGTTATTGATAAACGTTAAAATTTGACGGTCCTGTTAGTTTTCGATTGGTAGAGTTCCTCTATGTATAATCAGGTATTATCGAAATTATACAAGGTAACTTAACTAAATTGATTGTTCTGTTTGGTTGAAAATCATTCGAAAAAAATCAGTAGTAATACTATAAGTACTTCAAAATAATCGATTATACTTCCGAGTCACGAGACGTATTTTACGAGACATCAGGAGAGCGCAGCTCTAATGATGTTTTTAAGTAAATACGTCGAGGGACGAGGTCAGTATAACGATTAGTTTCGTTTACTCGAGTTAATATTCGTTAAGATTATATAACGAATAAACAACACCGCCAGAACTACAACTAAAGCGTTGCATACTGAAAAATTGAACTAAACTTCACCAAACTTGATTATAAATTTTTTTTGACAGTCAAAAAATTGTCAATATGAAAACATTCACATTTTGACACGAGGCGAAACGCCAAAACGATTATATCACATCGTCAAGGGTATATTCACTTATCGATATGCGGTAACTATGCAAAATTCACGGATTGTATTAGTCCAGGAGGAATCGGCGCATGAGTACCGAAAACAATTCCACCTCAATTTTTTTATGCGATTCTCTTCAAATTACTTACCCTACTGATGATATAAATGCATGTTGCCAGGGGGCAACCCCGTGCCATATTGTTTAGACCGAAATTGTTTAAACAGTTGCGAGGAATTGTTATTTTTCAACCGGACAAATATTTTTTGTATTCTTTGTTAAAATGCAATTAAAAAAGGTCCTATGGCTTTTGACGATAAAGTTAATATTTTTAGAGATATGAATTTTTAAAGGTTCGAAAAATCTTAAATTTGGGTACTTTTGTTTGACCCATGAAAAATATATCAAAAAAAAATAAAATATAAATAATATATTTTTTTTATTCTTCATACAATAGTTAACAATATCCTTAGTTGCGATTTCTCAAAATTTAATTATTTATACCTGTTTTTAATTGTTAATTTAGCGCGTTCACAAGTATGCGTTGCTTACCTATAAGTATCGTTGTCTCTCTCTGACTCATACGCTGCGTCGGTCTCTCAGTGTCCTGAATCATTATGCTCATGACATTTTTTCCAAAATCACTCGCCTGATGGCCCGTGATTTTGATACAAATGTCATTCGCGAAATTGCCCAAGCAACAAACTTTCATATTACAATCGAAAAATTTTGCCGGCAAAATTTCATCTCTAGTGGTATTATATATGATAATAACAAAAAAGCAATATAAACCAATAAAAAAGTAATTTTTATTATATGTTGGGCTTCAACCTTGAATAACTTTTGAAAAATTGATATTAGAAAAAAATTTGTTGTCAACAAATTGTAGATAATTTAATTATGGATAACATTGCTCTTTTTAAAAATTCTGATTAAGTTAATAGTTTAAAAGATAAATGTAAAATGGACTATATTGGCTTATTCGCAAATGAGTTATATAATCCTTATAAGACCTTAATAACTATAATTAAGTCTTGTATTTAATATATAATATATAACGAAAGGAGTTTCGTTCAAACCGGTTGTCCACGAAACATCTCGTATTTTTATTTCAAGTATCTGTAGATAATGCAAATTGAACTGCAATAATCGAAATCTAACATGATCTTTCGATCTAAAAAGAATTTCAACAAAAACCCAACAGTCTTCGTAGCTAACTCAGTCCTTAAAACAGTGCAATAGTCTTACAATTCCGTCTCTATTCTCTTACAAATCACAGACATATTTTCTGGGGTCATAGCCCTCCGAGAGTTTGAAAGGGCAGAATAACGTGACACTTCATTGCAACCATATGCCCGTTAACATCTACATAGATTAAAATCGTCGTAAAAGCAACTACAAATTGAAAAATGTCATCGCCAGATCCATCGGAAACGCTCCATGCGGCGACCAAGTTATATTAACGAATTCAATGAAGAGTTAAGTACAGAGTTGAAAAAAGTTCATTGGAACCAAGATACCCGACGGAATATTTGTAACTCTTCAGTATACAAACTTAAAAAAAAACATATGGTAGACAATGAAAGAACCTTCACGCTTGAAGCTTGATATAATGGGATGGTTGTAGGTAGATGCGAGCGTGCTTAGTAATAAGATTTAATTCTTTTCATTTTCAGAACCAAGATTGTAGGGCGATATAATTTTACGAAGGGTTCAGAAAAGCTTTCTTACAATATGAAATAATTATGAATAAGATGAAAATTTCATTATGATTTACTATCTTCATAATTATATTGGAACGAAGTTTCTTATCTCACGTTATACTTCAGTATTGCTAGGCGTGCGTGTCAGCTATATTCGCATAAAGCTACGGTTCCACCGGAGGAACATATTGTTGCTAAATGTTTCTCTTTGTTGCCATATCTTGAATATTATGGCAACATACGTAAATTTCTTGTTTCCACTGAGGCAATTTAAATTTTCAATAGTTGCATATTATTTAGTAGAAACAATCAACATTTGTTGCCGAAACATAAAGAAATTTTAAGGAACATTTACGGAAACAAGCAACAGCAACAAAAATGTTCCTCCGGTGGAACCGTAGCAATATATTTATTCGTTTTCGTACTTCACTGCACACTGAAAATCTGCGACACGAATGTTTACTAGTTGCGTTACCGATACGGTTCCACTGCGTTAGCAACACGGATTTGTTTACACATGTTTCCCATTTTCTTTTGAAGTTTACCGCTCAAAATGGAAACCGGCGACAAGTAGGAACAGACAACATTTGTTGCCGAAACATTAAGAAATTTTAAGGAACATTTAGTAACATTTACGGAAACACGCAACAGCAACAAAAATGTTGCTCCGGTGGAATCGTATCTTGAAGGGTGACAAGTAGAAACAGTCAACATTTGTTGCCGAAACAAAGAAATTTTAAGGATAATTTAGGAACATCTTCGGAAACATTCAACAGCAACAAAAATGTTCCTCAATTTTCCTCCGGTGGAACTGTAGCTTAATGTCGTAAATACGACCAAAATGTGTAACGGAAAAGAGCGCGTTATTCAATCGTTTCGGTCGTTGGGATATATGATTGACGAATTGTGTAAGACTTAATCATTTTTAATCGTATCTCTATCTCTATTGCACTGTTTCGAGATTCAACGGAAAGTGACGGGAGTGTTTTTTTCAATACCCCCTGTATCACGACGATGTTGAAAAAGATTCCAACGGTCGGATGTATGTGAAAAAACTTAGTTCTTGGGACGATCCACAGAAAAGATTTGAAAAATTTCGAAGGCATCTTTTGCGAAGCCATATTTAGGTATCTGCCTACTCCACGGACCAAATTGCTTTGAAGCCTCAGCTTCCCTACTCTTCAATCGAAGTCAATTTAACAGAACAGTATTTTTACTTAAACCCAGGATCGACAGAAAAGTTTTGAAAAATTTCGACATCTTTTGCGAAGCCATATTCAGCTATAAGGCCTCAATCTGCCTACTCCACGAATCAAATTGCTTTGAAGCCTCAGCTTGCCTACTCTTCAATCAAAGTCAATTTAACCTAACAGTATTTTACTCAAACCCACGATCCACAGAAAAGTTTTGAAAAATTTGGACATCTTTTGCGAAGCCATATTTAGGTATAAGGCCTCAATCTGCCTACTCCACGAATCAAATTGCTTTGAAGCCTCAGCTTGCCTACTCTTCAATCAAATTCAATTCAACAGAACAGTTTTTTTACTTAAACCCGTTCGAATATTTGGAAAATTAGCACGACAACTGGCAATTTATATAAAATATCTCCCAAAAAGCAAAATTGCCTACCACGAAACTTTCGTCATCCTCATGAATAATCTCGCATTTATTTTTCAAACGAAACAACTTGATTATACAAAATAGCATCTTGCTTTTGCCCGATAAATTCCTCGCGAAATTCCTCTGATTTTGACGTTCCTAAAAATCCAGACTGGACATTTGTAAATAAACAAATGTGCTTGTGGGTTACGCATTCGAAACAATTTCCTCTATTAATTGTACAGTGGGCTGTTCGTGATCTAAAAATAGATCGGCGAATAGAGAGGAAGTACTACTTGTTTAACATTGTTACGATTTGATTATTTAATACCGGTGGTTTATGACGTTTCGAAGAATAACATCGCATAGATCACTGTGAATGTGTTTCAGTTGATTATTGACTTTACCACTTCATCTGCTGTTTATCTGTTAATTGTCTGGAATCATCTTGCGATGAAGATTAAGTATATGTTCAAAGGAAATCTAAATCTGTGGCTCTTATAGATTCCTAGTATTTCATTTTGTTAATTGTCGAAAGTCGTTTTAAAGCAAAGAATATTATACATTCAACTAGCTGACCCGGCAAACGTTGTTCTGCCATATAAATTATTTTTATCTATCTATCTTTCTATCTATTCATCTATCTGCCGATGTATAACTACCTATTTTGCCGATGTATCTCTATCTAACTTTCTATCTATTTAGATAGTTATCTATCTTTCTATCTATCTATCTATCTATCTACATATCTATCTATCAATCTATCTGACCCGGCAAATGTTGTTCTGCTATATAAATTATTTTTATCTATCTATCTGTCTATCTATTCATCTATCTGCCGATGTATAACTATCTATCTATCTATGTATCTATCTATCTATCTATATATCTACATATCTATCTGACCCGGCAAACTTTGTTCTGCCATATAAATTATTTTTATCTATCTATCTTTCTATCTATTCATCTATATACCTACGTATCTCTATCTATCTAAATAGTTATCTATCTTTGTATCTATCTAACTATCTATCTATCATTATATCTATCATTATATTTATCTGACCCGGCAAACGTTGTTTAAATTATTAAAATGGCTATTAAAAAAATATGGGTTGTTGATAGATGGGTGAAAATTTAGAGTTGTATGTGTTTTTTAATGCAACATCATAAAAAAAATGAAAATAAAAAATTTTGTCCAAAAAATTTATAAAAATGTTTGGGGTGGACCATCCTAATCAATTTTCAATTCTAAGTCATGCCAAATAAAAATAAAAATCCTGCCAAAATAACTGAAATTTATAATTAACAAATCAAAAATAGGGGTTGATCGTAGAGGGGTGAAAATTCAGGGTTGTAGGTATCTATTTTTGAATGTTGTATCATGAAAAAAAATATAACAGAAAATTTTGTCTAAAAATTTTTTTTTTAAATTAAGAGGCTCAACATTCAGAGGGATGAAAGATAGATTTTGTCCGATTCTCAGACCTAACCGATATGCACACAAAATTTCATGAGAATCGGTCAAGCCTCTTCGGAGGAGTTTAACTTCTAACACCGTGACACGAGAATTTTATATATTAGATTGAACTCTACTAGATGCTTAGCCTCAAATACACAAGTGAAGGAATTCTGATGGTTCACATGGCCGTCAAATGGCACCCAAACAAAATGGGCTTATATGCGAGAGACCTGAACTGCAGACTATGTAATCAGGAACGAGAAATAATTCAACATATCACATGACAACACGATGCCCTGAATCGAAAGAGACAAGCCATTTTCGGGGATTTTCATGTTCACCTCCCTATTCCTTCCTCTGAATTAACAAAAAAAGTCCATAATTTACAATGCTAAGAAAATTTACAATCACCTTCCAGAGGAATTAAAGTCTATAACTTCCTTGGCCAGTTTTCGGAAACGAACTAAATCTTATTTTCTTGATAGACCTTATTACTCTATAGAGGACTAATATTCTGAGCACTGATTGATCGATATGACCAAATTGAATAATGCCCGCTACACACATACGAGGTATGGCAATTTGAAACCCGGAATCGGCCGATATCTCCCGAACTAAACACACCAGCCGGCGCGTTCTGGTCTCGTTCGAAAGAGGGGACTCTTCAGTAGTACCAGTTAAATTTTGAACGCGGTATCACGTTTAGTTTGTGTTTCCCGCGTGTTTTTGTAAAGCAAGGTTTTTTCTATACGTCGCGAAAATGAGTGACCTAATTAAGAGGCAACGCGCGGTTATCGAATTTTTGGTTAAAACAAACGAAACCTCCGCGGAAATCTTTCGTAAACTTAAAGACGTGTATGGAGATGATTCTCTGTCGAAAACTGCCGTGTTCGAGTGGGCAAAGCGGTTCAGGGAGGGACGTGTTTCGATAGAGGACGATCCGAGGCCGGGCGCAGCCGTCATCTCTCGTACCCCCACCAATGTCGATCGTATCCGCACGTTGGTAACATCAGACCGTCGGTTAACACTCCGAGAGTTATCCTACAAGTTAAACATCAATAAGGAAACCATTAGGCAGATTTTACACGAGGAGCTAGACATGAGAAAGATTTGTGCAAAGATGGTGCCGAAAATGCTCACGTTGGACCAAAAACACCTTCGAATGTCCATCTGCAGTGACCTTTTAGAGAAAATTGAGACAGATGGGAGGGACTGGATGAGTACTGTGGTAACCGGAGATGAATCTTGGATATTCGAGTACGATCCCGAAACGCGTAGACAGAGTCAGCAGTGGGTGGAACGCGGGGGGGAGCGCCCGAAGAAAGCCAGGATGTCCAAATCGAAAATGAAGTCCATGCTCGTAATTTTCTTTGATATCAAAGGCGTAATTCATCGGGAATACGTTCCAGAGGGACAAACAGTGACCGGACTGTACTACCAAGGTGTTCTTGAGCGGCTGAGGGCCCGTATTTTCCGCGTGAGGCCCGAACTCGCGGAGAATGGTTGGCTCTTGCATCATGACAATGCACCTGCACATTCGTCGATACGAATTCGCGAGTTTTTAGCCAAAAAAAGCATCGCAACGTTGCCGCACCCCCCCTACAGCCCCGACCTCGCTCCCTGCGACTTCTTCCTATTCCCAAAGATGAAGCAGTACCTGAAGGGGACCCACCACGGCGGTGTACAGGAGGCGAAAGAAGCTGCGACGGTGGCGCTGAACACCCTAACTGAAGACGACTACCGTGGGTGCTTCGAGGCGTGGGAGCGGAGGTGGAAGCGGTGCGTGGAACTCCAAGGAGACTACTGTGAAGGATTATTATCGAAATTTCGCCGAAAATTAATTTAGCTGCCCCTCGGAGCTCGATTCCGGGTTTCAAATTGCCATACCTCGTAACGATATATCGTTGCGATTTCAAACTGCACAGTTAAATCGAATAGCCCTGGTGCCTCTACACGGCACAGATATCTGCGTCGATATTGTCAGTTGTACACAGAAGCTCGCGCGAGAAACATGTCATCGGCAATAACGGAAGATGATGAAGAAGCACTTGCATTTTTGGGTTTGATGATATGCTTAAAGAAAAAAAAATCACGTAATGTGTGGTGTAAGGACTGGCTTCTAAAACGGAAGTCATACTCTCATATGAATTTATTAAATGAGTTGAAATTGGCATCAAAAGATTGGCATAACTATTTAAGAATGAACGAGGAGACGTACTTAACCCTCTTGGCTTTAGTCACCCCGCTGATTCAGAAAAGGAACACTGTAATGAGAGAAGCAATAAGTCGATACGATAATAATACGATAACATTGAATGAATTCCCCTAATTGATCGCGGTGTCCGCTTCGATTATGTTCCGACATGTTTAAACGGACTTGTGCTCTCACAGCAAACTGTTTCATAAATTGAGCGATCGGTCGAATAGATCGCGGCGTCGTATCTACACGAAACGATAAAACTGTGCAAACGCAAGTATCAACGATTTATCGAATAGAATATGCAACTGCCACCGATGAACTGTGCAGATGAAATTATCTGCAAAGATTTGTCATACACACGTTCGATAAAACTGTGCAAATTGACTGCACAGTTATATCGTTACGATATATCGTTATGTGTGTAGCGGGCATTACACAGGCATCAGCTTCGATTGAGGAGGGTTTGACACTCCCGGTTCTATTGTGAAGTTTGTATATATTTTGTATAGAAATGTTGTATTGTATATTTTTTGATTGGTGTGTGTTTATGTTTTGCATTGTTCATTTCCTATATTTTTCGCTTTGTCAATAAAGTGTATAATTTTAAAACAATAATAGTTATTTAATAAACTAGTTTATTAATGACAGCGATTAATGGTCGAGATATTTTAACGCGTGAGCGTAGCGAGCGCGTTAAAAGTTCGAGACCATTAATCGCTACATTAATAAACGAGTTTATTACAAAATTTTTCCGTCGACTTCATCATGAATTGAGTATAAATTCTTGATTGAAATAAATTTTCATTTTGCATGACAGATACACTTGACACAATATAAATTTCTATGTTCATTTCGATATATTTATATTTATGCTCCCGATGGAACAATTTGAGAAATTCATCACATTCTGAATAGTTAACATTACCTACAATATCCGATAAGAAATATGTGGAACTGGTGGAAGCTGAAGTGTTATTTACTTTCGAACGATTATTGCATAAAATTTTTTCCGCAGTTCCTACTTTATTTTGTATAGAGTTAAATTTTTCGATTTGAATTATGAATTCCTTTTCTCTGTGGAATAACAGTACAGACACAGAATAATTCAACTATTCCGTGCTGAAAACTTCTGTGTTTGGTTGCCCATAACAATCATACATTAAAATAGGAGAAATTGCACATTAAAATGGGTCATTAATGATCAATTTCGTGTACGTTAAAGTAAGCTGTTATTTAGAGGTCGACGGAAAAAAATATTTTGATTTGATTTGATTAGAAGCTCAGCTAGACCCACTTTTAGCTAGGAACCTTTCAATCATTAACAACTGTACAAACTGGTAAAGGGGACAGACATAATCAATTGGTTACCATAAAAACCTGGGTGCATAATTAAGGCTGCAGTACAATGACTTTGAAACTGATGCAAATCAGAAAAGTCATGATCGAGGTGGTTTTTTGTCGGTTACAATCCGACACTACCCACGGAGAGCTCTACTCAGACTTGGGTGTCCTATGCCAAATTTGCACTTAGAGATCCTGAAAAAAAAACTACGAATTTTATAGATTACAAAGGAATCACAGTCAATAAATTGTCAATCCTTTGACATCAATTAAATAACAGTGGAAAACATTAAAACCCCAGTATCATACACAACACTCAAGAGCACATTAGGAATTGAACCTACAAGCAACAATAACTCTGAAGATATAGAGTAAATTCTGCCTTTGGGCGAGTTCTCTGTAATCATTCTCCAACTAACGACATATTTAAGTATTTTGATTTTCATTACTGTGATAAAAATTCACACAATTTCCTCATTTTGCCACACCAACAAAGAACAAGGTGAAAAAATCAGTGAAACGTAATATTTGGAAAAGATGAAAGCATAACCAAGTAGATTCGCTTGATGTTTCTACTGGGAACGTGATAACGGCTTTACAAAAAGGAAATGAAAGCAACATAATTCTCTGGAGATTCATTACATCATTTTACAGCGAAATATTCCACTGGCACTTCTGCCGCCCTCGTTGTCGTTAGGAATGACATTTTCTTAGGTTAATTGCAAAATTTCAACTCTTAATGTTAGGACTTGCAGAAATAGTTGAACTTTCTGAATAGTCGAAAGGCGTAATGAACTTTCATATCAAGCGTTGGTTATGAATTACATAACATCTTCATATCGTCTACAGTTCGCAAATATGGCGTTTCTATGGACATAACTTTAAATATTTTTGATCTCAGAAATATTTTGAGTACTCCTGAAAATGTTACATGGAGTATAAACTCCGAACTACAAATCAATTATATTATCACGAAAATACCATTTTTATCTAATCATTGCGATATTTCCGCCAAAATTGATAAAAAGATGAAAAAATGCGGCAGGAAAAATTTTTGTCGAAGTTCTGAATATTAAAACATGTAAATATTTACTACTAAGTTCATCATTTTCAGACAAAATGAGGTGAATTTTGCTGTCTGGGATTGTTTTATGGCAGAACATAACCTTCAAAATTTGTGTATATTCGGACAAAATTTTGCAACGCCCAAATTTTGGAAAGGGCATGACGGGGACGTGTGATAGCAAACATTTTTCAACCCCAAAATATGAGGAGCTTAATGATGAAAAATGTATACGCAATTCAGCTTTCTAGAACTTTTTGAAGGGGACATGGAGCGAAAATATCAATTTTTGAAATATTTTTGCTCCTTTTAGGTTTTTCTAAATTGAGTTATAGAAATTTGTATATGAGGGCAAGAAGTGTCTTTCAGTGATTTCAAAGAAGAATTTTCATGCGGTTTTGCGGGTTCTCGAGCAATGCGCATCTCTAGATCACCTCCAAATTCAGTTGAAAAGCCGAAAAGTTGTATGTGACTCAAGTGGATGTAAAAAACACCCCTTTGATGGTTTTGAATATATTTTCTCGTCTTTTTATGTAGAAATTCCATTCAATTATCTAGATTTTTTCAAACTCTACAGACCCTTTCAAATTCAGTCTCAAAGCTAAAAAGTTGTAGGTGAATCAAGTTTCAGTTGGTGTTCAGTTGTATTTTCCTCTCAGAAGTTAAACAAGAAAACGGTGTCATGGGACACCAGGTAGGAACGAAGTTCCTTTGGATTATTAATCAAAGGAACTTTTAGAAGGATCGCAATTTGCGAAAAAGGAACATGTGCGTCTCGGGACGCTCGACAGAAGTGATAACTTATACTAATCCAAGTTGAAATAATTAATATTGAAATGTGGGGCTAAAAGCTCTTACGAGATTGTAAATAAAATAATTTTGCTGATTGTGCTGATTGGTTTTTATTTAAGTACATAAAAGTATTTAGGAAATTTAGTATTATAGAGCATGACAAATAACTTAAAATGAAAAATATTTCAAACAAAAAACAATAATAATAATTCGAATTGTTCAGTAAAATAAAAAAACATGTCTCTATTTTTTTTCGACAATATAAAATTACATTAGTAATTTGAATAAAAAAAAGTTTATTATTAATAAAGGTAATTTTCATTAATGAATTAACTATTTAATATTGGAATGTGGGGCCTCGAGCTTCAATGAGATTGTAAATAATCCAAGTTGAAATAATTAATTTTGAAATGTGGGGCTGAGAGCTCTAACGAGATTGTGAATGAAAAAATGAAAAAAGCCAGGAGTCACATCTGGAATTCGAACCCAGAAATACGGCACACCAGGGTTCAGTACTTAGACCACTCAGTCGTCAACGTAATGTAAAATTTAGACGCAAGAGTGTTTATAACGAGAGGATAATGTATGGCGACGCTATATAATTGAATATCAACCTACAATACGTAGTCATTATTTTATGGAACAAATTTGTAAAGCTTTATCTTTTCATTTTCATTATGCCATATCTGATTCCTGTCGTAATCTGTTCTTTTATGAATATAACTGATACCAAATTATTTCGATGTTTACATCTGACGTTTTCGAGTTGCTTGTACATGAATTAATGAGTACATATAATGCATTGGCGATTGACGTGACGGAGTGGGATCAGAAAGAGAAGGGATGAGAGATGGGAAAGAAAGAGGGAGAAAAAGAAAGGTATACAATATTCGCTTGTTTTAACTAAAAAGCGTGACTTTCGTCAGTCTATTTCCGTCACACTTTTAGTCTCGCTTATTTTTCAGTTTGGTCCAGCAGCGAAATTCCTATCCGTTCCAAGCCTGCCGTAAGGAACTTCGTTCCAAAAATAAAGTTATTACAAATTATTAATATAAGAACTTATAAAGTGTATAAATCAATTTTTTTATTTTAGAATAGCAGAGCGCTTTCGACTTTCGTCATCATCAGTGCAACCTGAAAGTAAACACTCTAATTGAACCAAAGATTATGAAATTAAATTGATGTTACTAAAATTAGTTGAGAGATTTGGAAAAGAAGTTCATAAATTTAGAGTACTCACTTAGTCAGGTAACAGGAAGACATCAATCAGAAGAAACAGACACAAGAGATAATAACATCGGTTACAAACATTCAGGATTAATCCATTAAAATTAAATTCACAGTAAATAATGAAATAATATAATAAATTAATAAATTGGCCATGTGGACATGTCTTAGCAATCAATTGCATGTCTGTCAAAGTCAACGAAACAACACACCAACCTAAGGTAGCAAAATAAACTAAATACTGAAATTTAAGGCGACAACCTGACAAAACAAATTCAACAAATTCAAGGTTAATGAAGGAAAATCGTGAAAACAATCTAAAGTATACTTTTATGGAGAGGAAGGAAATCTCTGTCTAGTTTTACCTGAGAATTCAAAAAGATCATTATTAAGACGTTCTTTGGAAATCTCCAGTTCTTCGAACAAATCTAGTCTAAGAAAATTTCTGTCACTAATTTGGTGCAGAATTCTAGAGTTACTATATGGGCTGAAATTATGATTGTTGAATTTTAAATGATTACCAAAAGATGAAGTGTCAGGTTTTTTCAAGTGTTCATTAATACGAGTTATAAGAGGCCTACAAGTTCGACCTATATAGGAAGCAGAGCAATCAGAACAGTTAAGCTTAAAAACACCACTTTTTTTAAGTTTACTAATTCTATCTTTTGAATTTACTAATGAGTCACTCAACCTGTTGCAAGACTTAAAGGAAATTTTTTTATCAGGAATGATTTTTTGTATGAATTTAGAAATGTCATTACACAAGTTAAGGTCAAGAAAAGGCATGGAAAAATATTTGTAGGTAGGGGAAACATCAGAAGTAGCGCCAAAGGCAAGTTTTCTGTCCCTTTTGTATTTGAATCTATGAATTAATTTGTCGATTATTGAAGATTGATAGCCATTGTTAACAGCAATTTGCTTTATAATGTTCACTTCATCACTATATTTAGCTTGGGTTAAAGGAGTATGTAAAAGTCTATTGACATAACAGTTAAAGGCTGCCATTTTATGTTGCATAGGGTGATTGGAATTGGAAGGGATCACATGGTCTGTCTGAGTAGGTTTCCTATAAATCGAGAACTCCAATTTCTTGTTAATTTTTGTAATAGTGAAGTCTAAAAAATTCAGCTTATTATCGGTTTCTATTTCCAAAGTGAATTTTATTTTTGGATGTAAATTATTGAGGGAGTTCAGAATCTCGTGTGCATCACAAAATTGATTTATACACTTTATACAAAGTTCTTATATTAATAATTTGTTACACACAAGTGTATTCAGCGTACTACATTAATAATAAAGTTATTAATTTCTTAAGTTATTTTGCGGGAAGTAACGGAACATTAGTTGTTTCGCGACTATTTACCCCCTGAAGGATTTTCTATTAAAAAAGAGTCTACTTTCAAAGTTCAACATTTTTTTCAAGTCTTCAAAGATGAACTCTCAACCCGATATTACCGTGAAACTTAACTTGCATCAAACGCTATAATTTACAAAAACATATACCAGGCGTAATTTCGATTCGATAATAAAATCGATCCGTAACGAATTGATTCTTTCTGTCGTATCATTCCGATGGATGCTCCAACGTATAGAATAATTGCCTCTAATCAAAAACTGGTATCAAACCGTAAACGCGGTTTTATCCAATTCGCGAACTCCGTATTCCGAATCGTAAAAACCGATTGGCGATGTTGTTGACGTCACAGTTTCGGCAGTAAAATCCGGTGTAACGTTGCACTCGCGCAAATCGCGCCTACTGTTTCCGTCGGCGTGACTGACGAACGCAGGTGCAGTGCTTCCAGGTGGTCTGTATCGAATTACTTCGCTGAGTGAACGCAAAATCCCTAGATCCGGACCGAAGGTTGGGTTCTTCGACTTGTCAATTTCTCCCAAATTACCTATACTGGACAACAAAAGAAATTTGATTAACTTTTAATACCTTTCATGAGTTCAATTCCTGAAAATATGTGTGTTTTCAATAAAACTAGAATTTATTGGATAACTAGCGACCCGTCCCGGCTTTGCAGGGATAATTTCATTTTATTGACTGGAGAACACCGATAGAGGCGTGCGATATAGGCACCGGCACACCCCGCGCCCGCTGCCAACCGCGACAAAACGTACGGCCCGCCAGACGCTAAGTCTCTGCTTTTTAAATCTCTAATATATTCTAAGATGTCCATTTTTATGAAATTATGTTAAAGCCACTTTTGATCTACATGAAATGTACAATTTATGTCGTGTATTTAATTGGATAAGGAACGATACTGTACTGTATCAAATAGCTCAGTGAATAAAACATATTTATTTTGTAATATCTAAAACATAAAAATGGTTACTGTGGGTTATCCTTAGGAGATAATAGTTATTTATGTACCAAGTGCGTTATATAGATTCTAACGCCCGATGGGCGTTAGGATCTAGTAACGCACGTGGTGATTACAATATTTTATTTTTCAAGAAAAAATTATTTTTTATAATAAAAAATCGATTTTAATATCGGTTCATTGCTCCTGTACTTTCCATTTTCCTTTTCATAGTAGGCATGTCATTTGTTGATATTTTGAAGTCCGTGAATATTTTTGTCATAATATTTAGTGAATGTCATTGCTGCTTTCTTTGTGTAGCCTTATAGAAATAATGGAAATGAAAACTAATTTACCCAAGAATACCATAGAAAATGCAGCCAAAGCTGCGAATAATTCATTGGGAGAGAAATCCAGAGTCGTATACGACAAGGATTATGAAGTATTTAATCAATGGAAGTTGCTTAATTTCTCCTCATACAATTAGCAAGCGTTATGATCTATAATGCCCACTCATAACGCCCTAAGGCATAATAAGTGTATTTATAGCAACCGTATCAACGTAAAATCAACAAATAATATACAAGTGAAAAATAAAAATATATCTTTGCGGACTTTTTTATCGATGTTTCTCAAGATATTCAAAAATATATTTTTCGGCTTTTCTATACTATTATATGCATGTATTATACATACAAAATTCATTTTATACTATGTAAAGATTAGAGATACTGTATGTCACACAATATCACACTTTGTTGGCCCCATCACTGCCCCTTATCGTGTGACCTAATTTATGGATGGCCTCCTAAGAATGAGCGTGCTCATTGAGTCCATAATTATTTTATATTTTTATCATAATTAATACAATGTTCATTTTTATAACTTGTCAAAAGAAATTATTAATTTTAAAAAAAAATTTCATTATCATTCCTTCATTTAGGTACTTAGTTTTTCGTTCCAACAGGGTGTCCCACAAAAGCTCCCGTCTTTTTTCTTCTCGTTTCTTGTTACTTTACAACAACATTGTGTCACTTTCACTCGATTATTTAAAAATGTTGACAGATAGGCTAGCGCGTTCACCAAATTTTTCAGGCGAAATATTTTCGATTCCATTGACACATGGCCTTATTGGGGCTCTTTAAATACCATCCTTGTAATTTCTATCTGACGCTACTTCAGTCAGACAGTAATTTCCACTTTCGAATCTCGAGAATCTTCTACCCTTTTCACTGTGAGGCAGGATGACTGGAAAATCGATTCGACTCAGTATAATATTCCATTGCCAAGATTGCCAGGCGAGGGATTATCAGGTTTTTACCTGCCGAAAGGGGTGGCAGTGATGTTTTTCTACTTCAGCGTGTTAAAAATTGCACGAGGGTAGCTAGCCACCCTTTTAGTAGGGATCGATACATCAGTGGATTTTTCGTCTAATTCGAGGTTATACTAAATATGACAGATGGTGAAAAAACTTGAAAACAGCACAGCAAATTCTGATGAAGACATTCGTCTGCTTGAAAATCATAAAATTTTATTTACTTGTTTGATTAAGGCTCACTTCAGGAAATTTAATTGAATTTTCAACGTATATAAGAGGAAAATAATCATTGTTTATCACTCAGTCATTCACAAAAGATTTTCATAAGATTCACAAACGAAAGCAGTGGAAATTAAGTTTTTCTTACGATAAGAAGAACAAATGGTTTCTAGTTCGAAAATTACATTCTGATTTTTTTCTAATTTTATTCATAATGATACCATCACCACGTTTTGAACATTCATTTTGCGGCTTCTTGTTCAAACGAATATTTCGAAAAGCATTGTACGTTTTCGTAAATTAAAATATATTTCTCACTACTCATAAGTTTATTTCTATTTTAAAAAATATTTGATTGGAATTTTGTAAGTTGTTTTTATTAACCATTCTTTTAATATGTTTAATAATGTACATCAAGTATTGTCCTTATAAATCTGAAAGTAGGTAGGTACATTATTTTCTTCAGTGGACCAAAGAACAAGATAATTGTATTACGAAGATACATATTGAACGGTATCTCGATTTTCAATGACAGGTCCTTTACATACGATTATACTAAGGAGTCGACTCCCCTGAATACTCCAACCGTGAAAGAAAAAATCGCTAGATGTGCTTCACAGCTTACAGTGTCCATTAATTTGTAAATCTTCTTCACGGTCCGGGGGACACCCACAATGGGACTCCCAGCCATATGTGAGGTAATGGAGGATTTCCTGAAATTACCAGTACAATGTATCGAGGAGAATCCGATTTTGTCCCACAAAACTCTGAACAGAAAGCAAAATATTCACGTGCTAATCTTCGAAAGAAACGAGTATAACAATTCAAATAAACATAAATTAAGAAATAAAAACACGTTTATTTCAACTTAGTTTCGACTATATTTTCAGTTAAATGACAATTAAAACAATGGTTAATAATAACAATTTACACATTTATTTAAAGAAATAACGCATGACGCACCTATCTGAAGAAGGTTTTAATAATTTCATCTACAACCGTGCGTAAATTATGTTTTTACACACCCATATTAGTGCGGTAACTATTACTTTAACGCACTAGTGCGGTAAAAATCAGTTTAACGCACTAGTGCGGTAAAAATCATTATTATTATTATTATTATTGCCTATGGTTTTTCTTTTCGAATAAGCTATTAATCTTGGAAATTTGTCTATCTGCATGTTCTTTTTTATGGACAAGGTGGACTTCAGCATTGAATAATAGCACCAAAGCGACTTCATTTCCTTGAACTTATCTTCAAAATAGGCAATTAAGACATCTTCATTAATGTTATCCACTTTTTTATGGGATTTTATTTCATCTTCATTAATGTTATCCACTTTTTTATGGGAGCACCATTCGATTAACATATCATAGGCCTTTTCGTAGCGAATTCCGGATTTCTGTGGTAGCAAGTTCGCCGTAGCAGCTTCAACTAGCCCTGAAATCTCCATATTTTCGACTGACATTTTGACTGACAACTTCAAAGTGGCGTTGCTTTTTTTTGTCGCTATGACATCCTAATTTTTATAACAATAAAAAAAGTTAAAACATTGCTGGTGACCAAGTTGGGAAATTTTAGACTATAATTAATTTGTATTTAATCAAAACGAACGGTTGTAGATAAAATAGTATACTTAAGTGAATGAAAATACTCGCCTGCGGCTCGTTTTTCAAACTTCACTTAGCGTGTGCTAAAAACCTAGTTACCACACTTATTATGTAATATACTATTATTAATTTACACCATGTAACGGCCCAATCAATCCAATAAATGACAATTATTTCGACAACGCAGTCTTCGTCAGATTTAGTTACAACCTAATTCTTAAAATATATCACAGTTCTCTTATACTATGTGAAATGTTCTACTATACTAATAGTTATCAATAACAGGGGGTTGTATTTATGATTTCCAGAACGGTATAACAGGTATTTACTTATTTGGAGTGGTTAACTATTAAGAGGTTTCAAATACTAGGTTTAAAAGCGGGGAATTACTGAGTCCAGTTTGCTCATTTATTTTCGTTACCTATGTAAAATTTCAAAATTATGGTTGAAATCATGTGTTTCTTCTATTAAATGGTAAGAATAGTGGGAGTCGTTCTTATTATTAACATAACTTCTTTCGTGTTCTTTGTTTCTATTATGAAAAGATCTTCCCGTCTGACCTATATAAAACTTGGGGTATGAATTCCACTCAAGTCTATAAACTCATGATTTATTATTTTTATCTAATTTCAGTTTTTAATAATTCTACTTAAAGAGTAGTTGTTAGTTTTAGAAGCTAAATTATGACTATTACTCGAAAATATTTTGGAGACTTCGTTTGTTAATTTAGGAGTGTAATAAGTGTTCTATATTGTTGATTGCTTGATATTATCTGTATTTCTCGTGGGATATACTAACTTGATAGCTTTCTTATGAGAACGCTTATTCATAAACATTAATTTCTTACAGCGTTGTAAATCTCGACAAAATGCAGACAGAATAGTTGTGTGCAATTTTAATTCAACCTATTAGAACATCTTCAGAGATAAAATGTTTACCAGAAGGTGTAATTAATATGTCGAATCTGTTTTTTCCTTATCGTATCTTCTTTTATGTTCAGATATTCTAACTCTGATGTTGAACCACAAGTAAGCTCATAAATATATATAAATATATATATATATATATATATATATATATATATATATATATATATATATATATATAAGCGTGGGTCCTACAGCTTGTGCCGCATCCCGCATTTCGATCGCCATTTCTTCCTATCCCTCCAGTCACCCTCTTCGATAGCTCGATCTCTCATATTTTTCCTAATTCCTTCTATCCATTGTGTTGTCGGTCTTCCTCTCCTTCTCCTGTTATGGGGTATGTACCCAAGTGTTGTCTTTGGTCACCTCGTCTCCTCCATCCTCATTACATGACCGTACCATAATAATTGCCTGGATTCTACTCTCTCTGCTGTTGTACATATGCGCCTAGTTTTCCTTCTGATGTCTTCGTTTCTGACATGTTGCAATCTGGAAATATTACATGATCTCCTTAAGAAATCCATTTCTACTGTTTCTATCATCTTTTTCCCTTTCTCTGAAAGTTGCCAGCATTCACATCCGTAAGTTAAAATAGGCTCTACAATAGATGTGTAGATTGTCATTTTTGTTTGAAGTTTCATTTTGTTGGACCAGAGTTACGAGTTTAATAATCGGATGGCTTTTTTCCCTTGCTGTGTCCTACTATCGATATCTTTTTTTGATGTTCCGTCTGCTGAAATAATGCTTCCCAGGTATTTGAATTCAGTACAATTTTTTACTTTGTGTAAATGTAGATCTGGGTCTACTTCCTGTTTTTCTCCTACTTTCAAATATTCAGTTTTATCTATGTTTATAGTAAGACCCCAAGCCTCGTATTCCTCTTTTAATTTTCTGAACAGGTAATCTGCGTCGTGCTCGTCACTCGCTATAATTACTTGGTCGTTAGCGAATAAGAGAGTTGTTAAGCACTTTTCATCCATTTGGATTCCCATTCCTGCTGTTTTTCTTTTCCAGTTATAGCTCATAAATACCTGATTTATTATGGAGTGTAGTTTTATATTTTTAATTTCTAATATGTTTCCCTATTGTATTCTGAGATTCAAAGGATATGTTTATATTTCGATTTGACTGGAAAGTAGAAATTCTGTGTGCTAAGGAAATAGGGAAATTATTTATTAAGGTTCGTTCATACCTGATAGAGACATCAATCTAGCTACCTCGGGAGTCAGTGGGAAGATCTAATCAATTCTCGATTTCCCGTCCCTTGGTTTTCATAGACGTAGGCATAGTAAAGCGTATCGATTTTCCGGAGAAGCTATTCCTGGTCGTATAGCGAAAGTTTACCGGGAGATGTAGGTATTGAGAAATATGATCTCCAGTCTAGCGTGAGAATATCTAAAGCTACAGTTCCACTGGAGGAACAATGAGAAATACATTGTGGAACATTTTTGTAGCTGTTGCGTGTTTCCGAAAATATTCCCAAATGCTCCTGAATGTTCCTTAAAATTTTTTCATATTTCGGCAACAAATGTTGATAGTTTCTACTTGTCACCCTTCAAGCTACGATTCCACCAGAGGAACATTTTTGTTGCTGTTCCGTGTTTCCGTAAATGTTCCTTCAAATTTCTTCATTTTTCGGCAACTAATATTCAATGTTCCTACTTGTGGCCGGTTTCCATTTTGAGCGGTAAACTTCAAAAGAAAATAGGAAACATTTGTGAAAAAATCCGTGTTGTTATCGCAGTGGAAACGTACCGAGAACGCAACTAGTAAACATTCGTGTGGCAGATTTTCAGTGTGCAGTGAAGTACGAAAACGAATAATATACAGCTACGTTTCCACCGGAGGAACACTGAGCAACATTTTTGTTGCTGTTGCTTGTTTCCGTAAATGTTCCAAAATGTTCCTTTAAATTTTTCGGCAACAAATGTTGATTGTTTCTACTAAATAATATGCAACTATTGACAATATAAGTTACTTCAGTGGAAACAAGAAATTTACGTATGTTGCCATAAGTTTCTACCTATGGCAACAAAGAGAAACATTTAGCAACAATATGTTCCTCCGGTGGAACCGTAGCTTTATGCTGACACGCACGCCTAGCAATACTGAAGCGTAACGTGAGATAAGAAACTTCGTTCCAATATAATTATGAAGATAGTAAATCATAATGAAGTTTTCATCTTATTCATAATTATTTCATATTGTAAGAAAGCTTGTCTGAGCCCTCCGTAAAATTTTATCGCCCTACAATCTTCGAGCGTGAAGGCTCTTCTATTTTCTACCAGATTTTTTTTTTTATTTTGTATACTGAAGAGTTCCAAATATTCCGTCGGGTAGCTTGGTTCCAATGAACTTTTTTCAACTCTGTACTTCACTCTTCATTGAATTCGTTAATATAACTTGGTCGCCGCATGGCGCGTTTCCGATGGATCTGGCGATGACATTTTTCAATTTGTAGTTGCTTTTACGACGATTTTAATCTATGTAGATGTTAACGGGCATATGGTTTCAATGTAGTGTCACGTTATTCTGCCCCTTTCAAACTCTCGGAGGGCTATGTTGCCATAAGTTCCTACTTTTGGCAACAAGGAGAAACATTCAGCAACAAAATATTCCTACATGTTCCTCCTGTGGCACTGTAGCTCAATAATTTCGCATTGTGTATTTCATCTGAACCTAGCTATGTAGTTTCAGAAGAAAAGTAGATTTCAAGATCTTATCCGAATTTCAAAAGTTCGTCGAAATAATTTACCTACATTACTTGACCGTTTAAGTATGCAGAAAATTAACGCAGCAATATAATCGACGTTTTTATCAGTCATAATATCTTCATCAGTTAAATGAATACTCAGTTACAATAAGAGATAAGTTGGTCGAAATAGTTTACCTGCGTTACTTGCCCAATTAAATTTAATCTATACAGAAAATTAATGCCGGAATATAATCGACGTTTCGTCAGTAATTTATATTCATCAGTGATACGTATAGCTACTTGATAACAATAAGAGATAAGTTAGTCGAAATGATTTACCTGCATAACTTCTCCCATTCAAGTTCAAATATGCAGAAAATTAATACCATAATATAATCGAACGTTTCTATCACGAATAAAATCTTCATCAGTTATGAAAAAGTGATACTCGGAGATAAGTTCGCCGAAATATTTTACCGGCGTTACTTGACCAAATAGAGTTTAAATATGCAGGTAATTATTCCAAAAATATAATCTATCAGTAAGTAATAATATCTTCATCAATTATGAGAATATTTAGTAACAATGGAAGAAATAATTTACCCGCATTACTTGACTAAGTAAAGTTTAAATATACGAAAAATTGATGCCAATGTAATATATAAATAATCAACATTTCTATCAGTTTTGGAACGTTATCAATTATAAGAATAGGTACTTAGTAACAATCAGAGATAATTATATTACTGAGTAATTGGAACTTTGTTTAATTTTTCAAGTAAAAAATTTATTGATTCAATTTGATAAGTAAGATTAATCGACCGAAAAATTGAATTTTACTTTCTTCGATTTGAAAAAATATGTAATAGTTCGATAAAACCCAAGAAAACAAACGTTATATTTGATATCTTCCTCGATATCTGAATATATCCAATTAGAGAGAAACATTTTATTGATGTATCAATTATTTTGACTATATGTATTGGAACTATCAAATGATGAATCCACAGTTACGCCAACAATAAGGAAAATCAATGAATCATAATAGGAAAGTTGGTCTAATAAACAAAGGAAAACTACTTATATTGATCTCGAATGGCAATAAAAAAACTAATATTAGAAAATTATGCGGTTCTAATCATTTCACAATGAAGGATAAAATTTCAGGCATTAAATTCAAAAATAGCACCGCTAGGAAAACAACGATAAATAATGAGGAACTTGTATTAATGGGTTTCGACAAAATTGAATGACGTAAAATACGAAAAATTACGCTATCGCTAGATCGGATACTATTACGAACGAATTTCAAGTAGGAATGTATTTTTTACGGCAGCTGTTCACGTTGTTTCGTGAAAGGAATTTGCGGAAATTGGAAAATCCTCGGAAAAATCGTTGTCAACAAAATACGCCAACAAAGTTCTAGATTAAACTTGAAATTCCACAGCTGAAGCCAGTTCGGACTAGCCCGGGTACGGACTATCGAGATTCCAGAAATTTTTCCAATTTTTCTTCGTATTCTACTCATTTGTATGCTTCCAAACTTTTTTTTTAATATTGAGAGTTTCGTCAAATTAGGGGCTGTTCAAGTATTATGTAAGCACTATAGGGGGACGGGGGGCTCTTTGCTTCGCTTATTTTTGATGACAGGGGGCTGGGGGATCGAGGTGGTGATTACGTCAGTATAATTTATTTTTTTTACACATTGGCAACCCACACATTGTCTATACTTGAAAACCCAATACATATAGGTACCGGGCTGGGCGGACAAGATCTTCCTGATTTTCCAGACAATAAACGGTATTCAGAACATGTGCGTGAAAGCCACTTTGGCCACTTGCTTCAAATTGTAAAATGTAGAAACAACGAATGCTGTCGTCCAAGAAGTGACCTATTAAGATCACTAGACAACAGGTTTCTTCCACCACCAGTTAGAGTAAAACAAACAGTTGATGGCTTGGTTTTGGATGGTGGAGGGCAATATCTTAATCTTCCAGTCAATTTAGTTCTACGCTCACATTCTTAACTTAAAGATTTCCTGTAAATGACCTACGATTATTTTTGTCCGGCGGTAAAATTGAAGCTATCAAGTCGAACATGCAAAACTTGTGGTCTTTATTATGCTTCCATCAAGTCACTAAATCGTCACATCAAGTGATAAAAAAGTAAACACGCACAATGATATGAAAGTTAGGCCTATAAAAGTGGCAGCCCGTCGTGCTAATTAAGTGATATGCATTATTCAAAATTTAGAGCACCAAGATGTTGAATGGCTTGATGAGAACGATGTGGACATTCCAAAATCAGATGAAAGAGAGCAGATACAAAACATCGAGCAGCAAACATCCAATGTCATCGGAAACTTAGAATCATGGTTTCGGATGTCATGGACTGAAGACTATTAATTGGAATTAATATGTATACCAAAAATTCGAAAGAAGTTTGTTTTGTTCGTAATAGTACTCAATGAGATTATAATATTTCTACCTTACTCTATGTTGAATACTGTGTCAATAAAGTTTGTTTAAATGAATATTATGTGCGTCAAAGTCATCTATCCAAAGCCTATTTTATAACTGCTGCTTATGAATAATTAAAAAAATAGAATACATTAAAAGAAAAATGCATATAGGTTCCAATGTTTACGTAAGCATGATGGGAGGGGGAGGTAAGAGCTTTGCTTACTTTTGCTGACAAGGGGGGAGCGGGTAAATAACTATATAAATCTGCTTACGTAATACTTTAACATTTCTACAAGATAAACTATAAACCGTAGGAATTTCGCTATTATTCCATATTTTATTCTTTATTCCTTTAATTTAATGCAGATTTATTTAATTTAATTTCTGTTGTGTGTACTACTTTGATGCTGCACGTGTACGATATCAATGTTATTAGTTTATTTCCTGAATATGAAATACTAGTATTCATTATCAATTTGTGTTTTGTTTCTTATGTACCTACCTACTGTGAAGTTAATGAATTGAATATCATCAAAGAGTTTATTAATATTAAGAAAATTTTATTGTTCTGTATAATGTTTATGTATTCCAATGTTATTATTTGTGAAATAGATATACATGGTGTTATTTAATAAGTGTTCGATGTTTTACACGACGATTCCTCAGTTATTTATAAGATGAAAAGTTCATATATGCATGAGTCCACGAGGCCTTCATTTTTGACATACAGGTTGATAAAAATTTTATTATATTTTTGACAAGGCAGCAGAAAAAAAAACATAAGAATTAACTCACTAGCCTACTCGATACGTTCCAAAAAGTGGTTTCCAAAAAAACGGAATTTAATTCAAGAGTAAAGTACATACCTTAATTTTTGACAATATCGAAAATTTTCATGAAGAATTGTAAATTAAATTGAAATATACTGTTATCTCTTTATTCATTAAAAATTTGATAACCTTTACTTTCTTATCCTCTATGATGTTGCATTATTTTGATGACGCATCGAAATAACAAAATTATTTATTATTATTTTTTGCTTGAGCGAAATTTATATTTCTTAAAAAACCGCTTATACGAATGAAAACAATTATCTGATGGTTACATTTGAAGTTTTAGACAATGCAGAAATTTTTATAGAGAGTACATTTTTTCGTAAAATTATTAATAAAATTTTTTTCCATATGGTGCGAACTTGTATTCCAATATATATATATATATATATATATATATATATATATATATATATATATATATATATATATATATATATATATATATATATATATATATATATATATATATATATATATATATATATATATATATATAAACAATAGTTTTCACCGTAAAATGAGCTATTATTATTAAGAATATCTGGCGATCTATAAAAACAATTTCATTGCAATGCACATTCCAGGAAAAAATTCCGCTTGAATTACTTTCGATTAACTCTTATTTCTGTAATTGATTCTCCTTCTAATTAAAACCCCGATAATCACTGGAAAACATCTATTAAAAGTGTAGGTCACTCAATTGTTCGCTGGATTACTACGTTTCGATTTCATTGAATTGTCGACAATAAAGTCGATTTCGGTGCTATGTCACAATCTTTACGGAGTACGTCAAGTACCACGCAGGAAAATTGGAAACACGGTCATGATTCGACGTACACTTCCAACATAAATTACTTCCATTCAATAGAGAGGATTCAATTTGGAAATACTCGTTACTAAAGCGATTAAATGTAGCAAAATAGGACTCCGAATTGATTGGATATTTCACTGTACCAGGGTCGGCTCACTGCTCTGATTCTCTAATCTTCGGAAAGGCTGATACAATATTTTTGTTGTCGGTACTACAATTTCGTTATACTTTGTTCATTTTGCGAAACGCACTATAGATTTCCTTTGGTTTTTGAAGTATTTGCCATTCCTTTAGGTTAGTGGCTCCGTAGCTCAGTGGTCAGTGCGTTGGACTTCTGATCAGAAGGTCCGCGGATCGAATCCGGCCGGGCCAACAAATTAATGCAGAGCCACCTCTCGAAAGGCAATGGCAAACCACTTAGAAGTATTCTGCCTTGTAAAGCCTCTATTAAGACGTTCGGAACCGTCGTAAAACTGTAGGTCCCTTCTATTCGTGTATCACTATATCACGCACAACACGAATATTTGTAGAGAGCTCGCCTACACCCGAAACCAGGTAAGGCACTTGAAAAAGAAGAAGGTTAGGCAATAGATGAGCAGCAAAGTTCTAAATCTGACGATTGTATTAGCAAACAATTCCAACTTCAATTGAAGCCATCGAAACGATTGACAAATGTGCTGATGCATGGCCATGGTAGAGATTTTCCTTCGCTATATGTATGATTGATAGTTTTAGCAGAGGTTTTACTCTTATCAAAAGTAACTTCTCTTGCATTCCAAAGAACTACCTTCGTAAGCTTCTTTGGTGACATAAATGTCTTTGTTCCTTTTGGGCTTGGTTCACTGCTTGCTTTCCACTGTGTTATTGTTCACTCGCAATTGAAAGATGTGTAGATACGAACCTAGCAAGAAACTATCAGAAATGCAACAAAGCGATCCATTTTGATAGTTAAACTGATACCAAAGCACTGAGCAGTCTGCTCCACTTCCATCGGGCTCTATCCTGGACTGGAAAACATTAAACCGAATACGAACAAGAGTGGCACCGGTGAAAAAGAAAATGGTCAGATGGGGGATACAGGAAGGTCAATCAAACCTTTGCGACTCAGCAGGATGAGGACCATATCTTGAGATGTACACTGTGCCCTCCGACGTGTTCCATAGATGATATGTTGGTTGCCAACGAAAACGCTATCAACGAAGCCGCTGGGAAGAAATATTTTAGAAGATTTGGACTCGAAAAGGTAAAAGTATGTAAACACTGAGCTCCATATCATCGATTCAAAGTTTAATAGAAATGCCAAAAGAAACTCAATGAAAGGCAAGAATAATAAGGTCTTTTTAGTCTGGATTCTCCATCACTCGGAAATCAAAGAAAACGAATATGCCGATATACCTTCCAGAAGGGAATACGAACGCCATTTACTGGCCCAGAACCTTTCTGTGGTATAGGGAAATGCACCTATAAGAGAGAGTTTGGGGAGAAGGAAGTACCGAAAAAGAAACACTGTGGTGGAATCTGCCAGGGATGGATCATTCCATCCTTCGTAACTTTAAAACTGCAAGATCCATAGGATATCTGGAGCTCACCAAGAACAAATTACACCTCCTCACTGGCTTGATTACAGACACTATCCCTTCCGAAAGCATCAGATGAGAATAGGTTCATCAGAAACTGACGAGTGTAGATTCTGTGGGGAGCAGGAGAAAATTCCTGTTCACCTGGTTACAGAATGCCTCACTATTGCAAGCCAATGGAAAAAATGATTTGGACAATAAACTTTTAAGAGTGGGGACGTAACCTACTTGAATCCTGCCCACAATTGGAGTTCATTAGTACTCTGGAACTAGAAGGCCGCAGTACTGAGAAGAGAACTGATGGGGGCAGAATTAGCCTTAAGGTCCCGATGCAGCATAACCCCATATTAAATAAATAAATAAATAATAAATATTGTTTATTGCATTCGGCTAAGTTATCCATTAATTACGTAAGATAATTTTGGCGATTTTTTGACTCCCCCTCCCCCTTGATGAGATGTCGTGAGTTCTTGCTCGACCTCCTCTCCCCTCCCGAATCCCACATGAGATTTTTTTTAAATGCATATCTGTTATATGAATAAGTTAATCTGTGCTAATTCTATTAGTTCAAGTAAATCAGTAATATTTTATAAAAATGTGAAAAAAATTAAGTTAATATTAAAACAATAGTTGTAATAAGTCACAGTTTTTTTCAGTGAAAATTATTAGTGCATCGTATGTTTATTATAAAAGGTTATGACATTATTTTTTATGAAAAATATTCACATTGTACCGTATATGAAGAAGAAATATTTACTCCAAGAAAAGTATTTACTGTTAATAAATATTTATCAACAGTTAACGAATAATGTTGGAAAAATACTTTTTCATATTTAATAAATGAATAAATTGTTTCCAACCAAATGAATTTATTTATATTAAATAAATTCTTCCATCACTGCATAATTAAACCGCGATGAATATTTTTATGAAACATTTAGCTATATTTTAGTGGAGAAACATTTTCTTCTTAAGTTAATCCAGTTTTCTCGCAAATTTATACTGCTTCTTGCGAAAAAAAAAATTACGTGATATTTGATGATGCCACCCCCTCCCCAAGTAACAATTTGAAGACAGTTTCTATTTATTTAGGTTTCGAAAATGCTTTAATATGTTCAATAAATCGACATAGGATTTAAAGTAACCTTGAGATAAACTAAAAGTTCTTAAAGACCACTTTTTCTTTAATGAAGAATTTAATGCACTCTTTAAATCAAAATAAAAAGGCTATTTGCTCTTAATGTCCTATTGATCTTATACTGGTTTCATGTTACTCTTAACATTGGCTATTTTAAAACTAATTTGCTATTATTAAGAATTAAATAGCAAGTTGGTTTTAAAACAATCCGTTCTGGGAAAAATAGTTTCAATGCAGTTTTATGGAGAACCCTTGTTGTATTCTTTAAAACCCATAAGAAACACTATTTTATCCTAAGACAATACATTCAATATAATACCACATTAAATCCAAAAACTTAATTTTTACCTTTTAATGAGTACATTAAGAGTAGATATTATTAAGTTTAAAGGTTTTAATTTAGTCAATTTGGTTAAAAGAAATACCTTTTGGTCTTTGGACGACTTCATTAAAACTAATTAAATATCCCCTCCACATTCAGATGAAAGTGGAGGGGATATAACTGAGAGAAGCTCTTTTCAACCAGTGCACGAAAACCATAGTGCAATTGAAACCAGCGTTACTTATAAAGAGTGTCCTTTCACTTCATCTTTCAATCCGTTCGATTATGAAAGCAATGCCTGGGAATTACAGGAAGAAATCTACGAAAATGACGATCAAATTCAAAATGAATTTCAAAACGACAATGAACTCATAAAAAATCTGCTTTTCTGCGAAGAGCTTAGAGAATTGGCAATCCTTTCAAACATGAGCCAAGGCACTGTTAAACAATAATACAACTCATTAATAAACCATTTCCGAAGACTATTCTTGGTCAAGATCCGCGAAAAAAATTTTTTTTTAGGTTAGGATTCCATTTGAGCGCAAGACCACTTTAAATCAATAAGGTCATAATTTGAACATATTAAATCATATTGGTTTTGAAAGGAAACGTAAACAGACTCCTGTGGGAGTGATTGGATTTATAGTGGTAAATAAAACGCTGTTTTAAATCTTGTGAGATTTGAAACATTTAATAAATGAACAATTAGTTTTAATCAAGATCACGCCATGTTTAACTGCAATAAAGACACCGCCATTTTGGACTTTTTCAATAGTAAACGAAAATAATATTATTATTCAAATAATTGCGTCTTGTATCTTCTTAAAAAACTGAAGAACGGTATGTCGAAATATGCCATTTGATTAAAAAATACATTTAGATCCTTAGATGCAAAATAAAATTTGATGATATTTTTTCAGTATTTTTCAAATATGGGAAAAATACATTAAATGAGCGGCGCTCGAGTTATGTTGAAGTATTTTATTACTTTTTATCAGAAAAGTGCCATTCGTTGGTGAATTTTTCACCATAATAGGTTGCTTTCGAATATTATTTTATGATATGCTTAGCATACGTATGCGGTTTAAAATATTACCACTCTGCCGGCCATCATACAAACTCAAAAGTTGTCGAGTGTTAGTAAACAAAATAAAACTCTTTTAGGATTCATTAATTATTTTCAAGTTAATTTAGTCCGCGTTGAATCCCTTTTGAGAGCAAAATGTCAGATAATAAGTTTTAATTTATGTATTTGAAGTTGCCTTGAAGAACCCTTTTAGAATATAGAATTAAAACTCAATGGTTTTAATACAGTTTTGAAAATTAGTCTTGAAGGCCTTTTTAGGATGGGCCCTTTTTGGCTAGAAGCTGATTTATGATTGTCTCAGGGATGTCTTGAAGATCACTTGATTTTATTCGAAATTTTATTGTATAGTTTTAAAGCGATCTTGAAGATCGGAATAAGAGCATTAATGTTACTTGGGTCCTCCACGTGAGATTTTCCTCGACCCCCCCTAAACACCTCACGTAATTAATGGTTGCCCCCTAAGCATAAATAAACAAAAAATTCGTGTATGTACACATTTACGTCAATCCGACATGCTCAATACGTCCGAAAGAATTCGCCTGCGAATAGTCTAGATACGATTCATTAAATTATCTAGTACGAATGACTGTTGACAATAAATGAAAAAACACCGCGCTCGGTAGCCGTGACATTACTGTAATCTCAGATGGATCAGATGTGCATTCAGATATTACATGCTTTCTATTTTTTCACACTGAACTGTCGATAAATTACAGATATGCCGATTGCACGTCGAATTACAGATGGAATGTCACCTTTTTCGATCATTCAGATCAGATGTTTTTTTTCTGTACCAAATACGACTTTTACTTTCGATTTCTAGAAACTAAAACGACTGAGGAATGTGGAATCTGGTACGGGAGTTATTAAACCCGCATTGGATGATGGATATTGCTGTCAAATAAGAAATGTGACCGTGGGACCTTGACCTGGCGTCAACATTTGCATGAATGTAAATAATCGCTGCGTTTGTTTGATGAAATCTACATCGAAAAAATAGGAGGCATGTTTTAATAACCATTACAACTTTTAGTACGAACTATAGTCATATCAAGTCTCAAATGGAAAGTGAGGACCTTGTTCCTTATGAGATTACGCAAAAATACATACATTGGCCCAGTAACTACGTTAAATGAATATACTCCATTCTGAATAACCATAAAATACCCAATAAAAAATGAAACACTTTCAAAAGAAATTAGAACTATAAAAACAAAATGTGAGGAAAATATAACATTAATTGCGGTAGTTGTGAAAAACTTTAGTTAGGACATTTTAAAATTAAAATTTCACAACTAAAACGTAGTTTTGATAATAAAATAGCAGGTTATCATAAATCTTGTAATTAATGAAATCCATTCATTTGGCTCAGACTTTGAAGTATAAAATATGGAGAATACGTGTTTAAAATTAAATGTCTACAAATAAATAAACTCCAATACTCATATCTTCTTCATTAATAGTTCCTAATTGAATTTATTCAACAAGTAGTTCCTGATAAAAGTTCAGTTTCGATTTCCAAGAATTTGACTTAGGTTCCTACAATCTAGGTACTTAAGTCAAGTTAGATATTTAAGACAGTGTATAAATATATTAGTCCAGGGCATTTAGAGCAAAATCGGCCGGATTAAATGAATTTGGCCGTGCAGCAGATATCGAGATGCGGTTTTCTGCATTGTGTTCAGGAAGGTCACAGAAAACGAGTCTATATGGTCTGGTTAATCCGTTTCTGAAAAAAAGCCTTCTGGGCCGGAAAATGCATTTTCCAATTGCATCACCACTTGCACCATTATAGGAACGACTGGAAACTCGGAAAAATCACTCGTAAATTGTTTCTCGGGGGTTTTCAGGCCCGCCGAACTCGATTCTGGCATTAGAATTACCTGGGGGTGGCTTTGCGGGGGGTGCGGGGGTGGTTAATTGGGGGAGAAATTGCAGCGTGCATGGAAATCGCTCCAAACTCGTTACTCGAGTGTTTTCGGGGATGACGAATTCAATAATTCTAGCATTAGATTTTTCCGAGGACGGTCGGGACCTCTCTGTGAGGTTGTATGGGGGTTATTGGGATGTCAGCGTGCATGACAATCAGACATAATACTTCACCGGGGATATGAATAATAAAAATTTTGATGGAATATTAAAAAAATAAATATTACAAAAATTATAAAAACAATTGCTTTGATAGTCTTTTGTGCCTCGAAACTGGATTTGAAAAAGGCGCCAAAGCTAGAGAGTAGAGTATCGTTACCACCAGAAACGGCGCAAACAGAAGTATTCGGTATCGACTGAAGAAAAAAAATATGGCTTCAGTTTCCGCGCGCAGTCGGCGTCCTGTCACCATGACCCAGGAAGTCGGTCCCGAGGAAATTTTGAGCAAAATTTCTTGCTCTTGTCAAATCGACTGTGGCCCGAGGTGCGGGTGCCGCCGAAGTGGGTTAGAGTGCTCACTTGCATGCAACCATTGCGATGGCAATCGCTCAAATCAAAAAGACGCTTCCAATGAGGCCGAGAGTAGTGACGAGGAAGAACATGAAGGAGCAGGGGAAGCAAATTCAGGAGGGAGAGAAGATGAAGAACAGGAAGAAGACGAAGAAGAGTTTGAACAAGATGTTTAGTATTTTAGTTAAAAATTGAAGTTTATAATGAATAATTCCAGATTAATAAGAACTCCTATCTGTTATTTGAATAAAGTATTATTTTCATAATTCGTGATTTTTCACCTTCTCCTTTGCCATTCATGGACGCTGCCCCCCTCACAGAGGGGCCCCGACCGGCCCAGGAAAAATCTAATACTAGAATTGAATTCGTCATCCCCGAAAACCCCCGAGTAACGAGTTTGGAGCGATTTCCATGCACGCTGCAATTTCTCCCCCAATTAACCACCCCCGAACCCCACGCAGAGCCACCCCCGTGCGCTCCAGGATAATTCCAATAGAAGAATTGAATTCGGCATCCCCGAAAACCCCCGAGTAACGAGTTTGGAGCGATTTCCATGCACGCTGCAATTTCTCCCCCAATTAACCACCCCCGAACCCCACGCAGAGCCACCCCCGTGCGCTCCCGGATAATTCCAATGGCAGAATTGAATTCGGCATCCCCGAAAACCACCGAGTAACGAGTTTGGAGCGATTTCCATGCACGCTGCAATTTCTCCCCAATTCATCACCCCCGCACTTCCCGCAGAGCCGCCCCAGAGCGTCCTCGGGTAATTCTAATGCCAGAATCGAGTTCGGCGGGCCTGAAAACCCCCGAGTAACAATTTCCGAGCGATTTTTCCGAGTTTCCAGTCGTTCCTATAATGGTACAAGTAGTGATGCATTTGGAAAATGCATTTTCCGGCCCAGAAGGCATTTTTCCAAAAACGGATTAACCAGACCATATAGACTCGTTTTCTGTGACGTTCCTGAACACAATGCAGAAAACCGCATCTCGATATTTGCTGCACGGCCAAATTCATTTAATTTTCTCTATCTTCCCTGGACTATATGTATATATACAATTTTACCATCATTTAGTAATAATCTGATAAATAAGTGCGAGTTGGACTCGCGCACGAGGGGTTCCGTGTCATTGACTTTGCCCCCCTTTAATATTTATTTTAATTTTATCATTTATTATTAAAGTAAAAATACAACCGAGTATTTTGTGTATATTTCAAGTGCCTACCTGTTGCCATTGTTGATGTCGAGCAAAAATAGGCAAAAAATCGCGATTGTTGTATGGGAGCCCCCCTTAAATAATTATTTTATTTTGTTTTTAGTATTTGTTGTTATGGCGGCAAAAGAAATACATAATTTGTGAAAATTTCAACTGTCTAGCTATCGCGGTTCTTGGGATACAGCCAGGTGATAGACAGACAGACAGACAGACAGCGAAGTCTTATTAATGGGGTTCCGTTTTTACCCTTTCGGTACGGGACCCTAAAAAGCGAAAAATTGAATGCTGAAAATCATGGATGAAGTTCTACCTAATTCTCCTAGACTACGGATTCTATATCATATAGGTAGGTAATTAACAAATACTAGTGGTCCCCATTCCACTGAAATTCATGAAATTTTTAAGTTGGCATGTTATTGACGTTGATTTGTCAAACAGCATATCCCTAAAATAATTATATATATCATTCAATAGGCGCCTGAATTTCTAAGAAATACGTGCCTTTGCGATAAAAAAAAGGTACCCTCCACAACCACGAAAATTACCCCCATGGTAGTTTTTGATGGGATTTCGACCGCACTCACATCGGGGATGCGTATTTTCCGATGGCGTCGGCAAATAATTAAACTTGCAACGCTCGATTCTCGCGAACCGATTCACTGATCGGAACATCTGATATAGTGTTTTGTTAAGCTGCAGCGTGTACAAATAATGAATGATTTAATGTAGGTATTTGTAACACATATGGGTATATAAATTTTATATTTGTGCACTCTTTCTCTATACTTATAAACTTTAACTAGGTATGCCAAATATCCCACTAGTCCGTTGAAAAAGGGTTCAAAATTTACTTTTCACGACTTATGATATAGATTGAATTGATGCGTACCTTTCAATTCAAACTCGGTTAATAATTTTAAATCGGATTACACTACGTCGCAAAATCCACATGTGCATGACAAGGCATCAACTGTAATTCAACGATAATTAAAAAAGTGCCAATGTTGTATATAACACGTTTAATGATGATGCAGATTCTCTGAAAACTAGATAAACAGTTGCTACATTGTATTCTAGCTATAATAATTATATGAGACTCGCCTTCACGTGTTAATAATAATAATAATAATAATAGCTTTATTTCCGTTGAATGAATAATTACATTATGGAAAAAGTCAGGACAAAAATTCACTTATAGTATAGTAGCACTTATCAATTAGAAACTCTTTCAACTTAGCCGTAAAAATGGAAATAGATTGGGCATTTACAATACTACAGTCCAATCTATTGAAAACTTCCAACCCCAAATATAATGAAGATCTTCTACCTATTCTGAACTTAAAATTAGGTAATACAAAAGCGTTTCTGTCACGGGTATCATAATGGTGCCGGTCGCCCCGCCTCAAGAGCTGCTTCCGCATTTTATAAATTAAAGTAGCCAGTTCCAAAATACAGAGTGAAGGTAAAGTTAAAATTTTGAGAGATCTAAACAAAGGCCTACATGAAGCAGTATAAGGCGCGCCAACCATGCTCCTGACAATCTTCCTCTGACACAAAAATACATCGCAAGCCGCAGACGATGAGCCCCAGAAAACAATACCATAAGAAACTTTTGAATGCGCATGCGCGTAATAAACAGACATGAGCTGATCTGAGGTCAATATGTCTCTCAGATTTCGGAGTAGAAAACAAGCAGAATTCAATCGCGAACACATGGTTTGGCAATGCGCTTTCCATATAAGACATTCATCTACCTCAATTCCCAAAAACCTCACATTATCTGTTCTTTTCAAAGCAGTGTTATTCAACGCAACATTAATATCCAAGATATTTTCATTAAAATTATGAAATACAGTATATGACGTTTTGGATTCATTGACATGAAGGAGGTTCCTGTTAAACCAATGTTGTAATTTGTCTAAATTATTTTGAACATCTCTCCTCAGACATTCCTCTCCTGTGCTCGAAACTACCACTGTTGCGTCATCCGCGTATAAATATATGCCGTCCCCCAAATCCATGACTATATCGTTAATGTATAAAATAAATAACACAGGGCCCAGTATTGAGCCCTGTGAAACCCCTATACAATTATTTAGAAGATCCGAATGGACCTCTTTCCGTATGTTGCCATCAGAAAATCTTATTGCAACAAACTGACTCCTACCTTGCAAAAAGCTAGCTATCCACTTGAGTGGATTCCCTCTGATCCCATATTTTCTTAGCTTGTTCAAGAGAATGCTGTGAACCACACAGTCGAACGCCCTACTCAAATCGCAAAAGATCCCAGCAGGGTATCCGCCCGACTCAACGTGATCAACCACACCCCCCAAAAAAGCGAAGACAGCATCAATGGTACTATGATTAGGTCTAAACCCAAATTGGTTCTTGCTTAAAATTTTGAACTTATCTAGAAAACTTAACAATCTTACTAGAAAACAATACTCAAATACCTTGGAGAAAGTGGCAGACAACGCAACAGGTCTATAATTTACTAATTGATCGAAATCACCTTTTTTAAAAAGAGGAATAATTTTGCTCACTTTCAGCACATCCGGAAAAGCTGCTTGTGAAAATGAATTATTAACTAAATGTAACAAGGGTTCACATATATAATCAAGGCTTATTTTAACCAGAAACCCCGGAATGTCATCTACTCCACTGGATTTCTTGGGTTTCAGTCTATTATTAATTAGTGAACGGAATTCTTCCTCAGTAAAAGGAAATAAAAACATTGAATGTTCATGGTGTCGAATTTTGTCTTGATAAGGAATTTTTGGTATACCATTCACTATATCTCTAACTGAGTCGATGAAAAAAACGTTAAATAACTCGGCAACCTTTTCGGGATTGGATATAGTGCAATTACCATTTTTGATTTTTATATTTCGGGAGTATTGGTTTTTATTAGAAATTTTATTAACAATACTCCATAAATGATACTCCATAAATGTTACTTCAAACATCGTCGAGAAGTAATAATGGCTGGCGACTAACAAAACAGCGTTTTTCGAAACGAATAACTACGCCAAAGTCAAGATGAAATCAAACTATGGTCAGGCAGTCAAGGACAAAATTTAGAGTAGCATTTTTCAAATAACCGGAAGAAATATTTGCGTATTCTATCTAACTCTTCTTATTATAAGCTGCTGTGGTTTAGACCAGTGGTTCCCAGCCTGGGGGCGATCGCCCTTAATTGGTCGATTTGGTTTATCAGGAAGGCAATAAATAAGTGGGGGGCGAAGGGTATTCAAAGGGGAAAATATTAAAATAGTACTCTATAGTACCAGTTGCCGTTTAGCATGAGTCACTGCCTGAAATCTGCCGGCTAGTTCACTGCACTCACCCCTCTACAGTCGCCACCCTAACTTTCTTAATTTATCAATTAAAAATGAAATGTACGTCAATGATATTTATTTAATTATTTCACTCATTAGTTCTTTAAACATATTTCTAAAAAATGAAGGAACATTTTGATTTTTTTTCATTCAAGAGTGACCGGATGAAACTGGTTGGGTTGTTTTTATATACGGTAATAAAATAGTTTAAAATAATAAAACTACTTAATTATTTACACTTCAAAAATCAAAATTACTAAAGTAGGCATACAATGAAAATGAAGAGGGGGCGACAGGTATTAGTCAACCTTCAGAATGGGGAGAACGGTCACGAAAAATTGGGAGCCACTTGTCTAGACAGTTGAGCAAATGGTATAAGGCACAATCGGTTCCAGGTTCGAATCCTGCCTAAGATAAGATATGGATCTTTGTGAGCGTTAAGGGTTTCAATGGTTAAATGCGATAACAGCTGGGTAATGACTATTAATTGTATCAAGTCATTTGTTAAACTATACGTCCAATAAGTTCAAAAAAACTCTTCACATTAAGAAGCATTTATTTAATGTATATCGTATATAAATCCACCGAAGATTTATTGAGAAATAATCTTTTTCATTACTCTTGACTCTTTTGTATTGAGGTACTAATTATATAGAAAACTCAAAAATCCGGTCCAGCTGTACGAGTAATTCAGTAAAAATCAATTTTGCTTATTACTATAGGACGCTCGAGTATAACGACACTTATTATACGAAACACTCGATTATCAGGTCCCATTGTCCAAGTAATTCAATGAAAAATAAGCACTGCCTAAGAATTCACAAATCTACGTAAAATTTTCAATCCTCTAAGTCAATTTGGAGAAGGATGGGGGTGCAAAAACCATGCACCTTCAAAAAAACCATACGAAGTTGAATTTTTAATATGTTGTAGATAATTATTAATATCCACATTTTTTGCCACCAAAATTTTTAATCATTCATCTCTCTGCCAAAATTTCAGCTTATTTGGCCTGATGACCGCTGGAAATGCCAATATTTACCGGGAAAAACATTATATGTATTACTTTGCGAGAAACCTTGAATATATATCAATTGTAAAGACCAGCATTCAGTACGAAATGTTAAAAAAAAAAGTAACCTTTGAGTATTTCAATTATGCGATTTCGTCACAGATTATTTTATTTTCTTTTTCAATATCACTCGTTTTAATAGATTATTTAATTCAATTAATATCTATCCACTTAAGAAATGAATCTCCAATTCCAATCTTTTAATTAAGATAGGAGCAGTCCCCTTCCACTAAAAACTACTGAAGAATGTTTTAAATTATCGATAAAAACATGATTCATAACTTAATACAATTATATCGGAAAATAAAAGCTCTATCAGTTTCATCTATATCTCCAGAATTGCAATACTATCTACCCTATTAATTATGTAATCTCATACTTTATCCATATCAAATCGCAACAGAAATGAATGAATTACAAGTAAATGTATCGTTCACAGTATGTACACATAGTTTTACTCAATAAATTCATATTTGATAATAAATATTAGGAAACTTATTATTGGTATTGTAGACAAATACTATGAACACAATATGTTTGAAAAAACTTACTTTTGATAATATGTAATTTTCTCTGAATCTACTCAAAATTCTTGGACATTATCCTGATATTTACATAATTTTTTTTATTCTCTAGGGTATCCAGATACGTTGAAAAACAATTTTTTTTTTAATTATGGAGATCTGCCCAGAGTAACTTATTTTGATGAAATTTTCTATTCTTTCTTATTTTGTGCTGAAAAAGCTGAATGAGATTTTGTAGCTTTCTCATCTTTTTTTCCAAAAAATCAAGTTGACCCAATCTATTCTAACCTCACTAACCTTCCAGAGTTCCAGAAAGTATGGAACTCAAGAAATAGATAAATTTTATTTTGAAAAAGTCGATCTTAGATACTTTCTTGAACTCTAAGGTTAGGTCAGTGAGGTTAGAATAGGTCAGGTTATCTTTTCTTTTTTTTTGAAAAAGTAATCGAGCCACAAATTCCAATTAGAGTTCATATTCGGCTTTTGGATACTAAAATAAGCAAGAAACCGAATATTTCATCAAAATCTGTAACTCTGGATGAAACACTTTCTTGAATTCGGAGATAAGGCAAAATTAGCCTAATTTTTTGGAAAAATAATTTTTTTGCATATTCCCTGTTTTCCGCAAAAAGTAAGTAATCAAATAACAGAAATTTTATGCATCTTGGATAATCCATCAAAATCGGTGAACTCTGGGGGTAACTCTATGATTACCATATTATTTTATTATTCCAAACTTTTTTGCATGGCATAGATACAAAAAACTCATCATACTTCCAAGGAAATGACATATCTCTACCTTTGAGCACGTATAATACCCGGTCAATCTTATCATATCAATATCACAATCAATAGGAACGCGATTGTCAAATATTTTCGTTATTTAAATTTATTATTATGGCAAAATATACACGTCTCGATAAAACTCACCTTTACGTACCACTTGGTGGAATTTTTATTCTTTCTTGGTCCGGTGCACACACAAAACCTGAATCTGTTTCTTCTGGTCGAAACGTCGTTTTTAACGCCGGAGATTTTTTTCCCGGCGCATCTTGCACTCAGCAGTTTGGTCTTTTCGACGACATCGTTGTATAGATCTGTGTGAAAATTCACCGCTGGACCACTTGTTGGCAGTAGCATTTGGCGCTATTAGATCACTTTTTCACAATTTATTTACGTTATGACAAGAAATAATCAATCTGAATTAACAGATTTATTTGAAACGCTCAGAAATTGTCAAATTTTCTGTAGAATTTGGGTAACAAAATCGATTGTGACATTGGGCTTCTTACAATTTTCGTTCGCAGGAAGACCGATTACGACTAGTTAGAATTGACCTTAGAAAATATCAAAGGCGCCCGGAGATTCGAGGAATCGATTCTGAAAAACCGGAAAATCGGCAAACCAACCAATCAATGAAATGCATGGACGAACACTGAAACAAATGACAAACTGGAGCCACGCTTGTTACGATCTCCCGCTCCACCGCACTACGAATAACAAACAAATGAGAAACGACGAGACGACGAGGTTTACTATCCCGCTTGCTTGATTATTGCACTGCGTAGTTGCCAGATCCCGAAATGATCGCAGAAATAAGAAATAAAAAAAAATCACATTATTTAAAACTTTTTCGTATTTTATGACGAGTCATGCGTATCTCTAATTGTCTTTCATATGTTACATAGAAAATTATTTTTTCTTTAAAATACATATAATTTATTCTCCAAATACTACACTTGTCATCTACTTTTCTTGTTTGTATTGCAATTATTTGCTGCAGTTTTCATTTCTCGAATTTAAAAATTGCAATACATAATAAGACAATATAACTATTGTATGATTTGAAACAAAAACAAATATATAGGTACATTGTTCCTATTAATATATTGAACTTTTATAGTTGTGATCGCAGCACGTCATAGTCTTCAATATATTTGAAGAATTCTAAAATTCGTATCTTTTAGGAAAGCGGGAAGGGAAGGACAAGTTTTGCATTTTACATTTTCTGTAAGTGTCCGAAATCTTCGAATCTCGTCAACACCATAAATCACGTTTAATTTCAATATTATCTTCAATAGCGCGTCGACAACAATCTGTTGCTGTATTCCGAGTAAGTTTTAAATTATTCGTCAATCGTCAGTTACAAAAGGAATTAGTAGATAAGTTCGTCTTCTCGAATCTCGATATTGTGTGAGTATGCCAAGCACTATTTTGTAACATGGCGATTTCTACCAGCTAGCTCTTAACACAAGAGAGCTGAAAGAATTTCTTTTCGATAAACTACCTTTTTCGAGAATGAAAAATAAAACTTTCGAATTAATTTTCTGTAACTCGCGTAATTTGTCTTTTGTGTGTAAAATATTGCCAATAACAATTACAATTTGTGTAATGGAGTTGGTGAAATGATAACTTTGTAACGTAACGTGATAAATAGAAAATTTCTTGAATTCAGTCTCAAAGCAATGTTTGTATTTTGAAATGTATAATAAAATTGTTTTCAACTTCTGCAAATTAATGAACCTCTAATTTTTGAAATTCAAATAAACAACGAGGGATCACTCCCGATAAGTTATTGTAAATTTCGTGAGATTTAACGTGAAACAGTGAGTGTGGCACCACTGCGGCGTGCATGAATTGCAGTCATTTCACGTATTTCACGGCGTAACTGCTAAGACGTCCTCCTGATGGCTGCGTGTGCGGAAAAGCGAGCACGCGGAGATTTTACGACAGAAAAAATTATTGTAGGGAACGATGACGAGAAAGAAGGAGTTCTTATGACCATTTTTCTCTTAGAAAATTGAAGATTTTTAGTCAACTGGCAACCGAGGTTATTTTCAAAATGCTATTATTAATTTAATTAATTATTGATAATTTTTTCTTGAAATACACTTCAATATATTATTTATCGTATATATAAATATATATATATATATATATATATATATATATATATATATATATATACAAGGCCGTAGCCAGCCTGCTTTCTAGAAGGGACTAAACAAATTCTTGAGGAGGCTTGTTTTTCACATAGTACTAAAATGAATATACGTGAAAAAAAGACAGAAATATACAGCTTTTTCTGTCTTTTTACCTAGAAAAGTATACTGGAAAACGAATATTCATTAAAAAACATTTTGGAAAAATAAAAAAATTTATTCTAATAAAAAATAATAAATAAAAAATCTTTCATAGAAAACTAAATAAATAAAACAAATAGAAATAAAAAATATTTGAAAAAATTAAAAACGTATTTTCATCATTAAATATCTGGTATCTTTTCTAGAAGGGGCTGAAATAATTCCAGAGGGGCCCCCTCTTGCACCCCCTGTACTGGCTACGGCCCTGTATATTTATATATATATATATATATATATATATATATATATATATATATATATATATATATATATATATATATATAATATATATATATATATATATATATATATA